>PVJO010013215.1:0-52615 GCA_004026905.1 Hystrix cristata
TTTCTCCCTTTTTTGTTGACTTTTGGTTTTTGTTATTCCTGAGGAAGGCAGTTGTTATAAGTCGAGGGGCAAACAAGGTGATCAACCCATCACTTTTTCTATAGCATACATTGCTTTTCCTGGTGGATTTTAAAGACTTCAGCAAAGTCTTGCAATTTAATCTGACATCTGCATGTGGACTGGAAGGAACTATCAGGGGCCCACTCCAACCAAGCAAGTTGATAAAACCCCAAGAACAAACCAGTCAGCCAATTTAGCAGAAAAGGCCCTACACCAGCAGAAAGGACTCAGCACCCAAGAGTCTCACCACACAGAGTGCTGGTTACTGCTCCGAGCTCCAGCATGTCTGCCCAGACATAGTAGGGTCCCATAGTAGGGTTCCATAGTAGGGTCCCATAGTAGGGTCCCAGCAGGTGTGGGGTCCAGAACAGCAGAGGGAAGCTCTGGATGGGGGAACCAGAGTTCAGGAGGACCAGTGGGTGCTGATCTGGGATTCGGGGCTATGTCTCGCTGCCAGGAAGGGCTATGTAAGTAGACAGAAAAAAGCTGTGGGCTGGGGAGCCAAGGAGGGAAGGTTCTCCAGCCCAAGACCAATTTACAGAATGGAAAATGAGCTATCAAGATCTACGTGAGACAAAGCTGGACCCACATTTTCATGTAGTCATTTAACATGACTTATAAAACAAAACATTAAAATTTCAGTCCCCGAAAATATTACCAAGTAATATGAGTCAAGGTATCCTCATTCCATCACAGTCATGGAGCAAGGGAAGCTCAGAGCAAGGTGCAGGTCAAGTGGTGTGAGAGGGCACTGGGAGTTCTACAGCACCACGGCACACTGCACTTGGCTGTTCAGAGCAGAAACAGAGTTCGTGGACCTTGTCACGTTCGCGGACTTCTTGGAAGACAGTCATGTCCAAGCATTCCATTTCGCCAGCCTCTCCTCGGGAACACTGTGCCCAGGCCTCCTGTCAGCAGAGGTGTGGCACTGGGGAGCCCAAAGCCTGAGGCAACAGCTCCAGCTTATGGATTGGCTGACAGGATTCTGTCAACCCAGCCATATCAGCCAGGGTTCACTTGAACAGACGGTGCGTGCATGTGTGTGTGTGTTATATGAAGGATTCACATAGAAGGCTGACAGTGGCCATTTGTGGCATCAGGGGTGGAAAAGCGCAAAATGGCTATGTGCTGGAGAACCAGAGGATCCAGTCACAAGTCAGAAGCCTGGAGCTCACTGCAAAACCCCGTGTGAATCCGTGTCAGAAAGCTGAGAAGTCTGTGTTGGAAGCCTGAAGGACCTGGAGACCAACATCCAAAAAGAATGATGAAGACCAAAGCTCCTCCAAAGATGCAGAAGGGAGGACCTCCTTATTCCTTCCCTTTTTACTCCATCCAGGTTACAAGCCTATTGGTTGGTGCCACCCCATCTGTGGCAGGGCTTCCTTCCTCAGTCTGCTGCCTACTTGTCAATCACCATAGACACACCCAGCGTTTACAAATCTGCTTGGCATTTCTCAATCCATACAAATTAACATCACAATTAATAATCACACCAGCAAACGCAATATCCCTGAGGAGACTAGGGTCTCCTCAGAAGAAAGACAGTCTGCAATCTAAGGAGAGAAATTTATGGGAAAATTCAGGCCCAGGAATTCAGTAAGGACACATTTAAGAGATGAGGAGAAGCACATAGACTGTCTCCCTTCCCAGCAATCCAGAGCCCACACTGGCCATGATGTGGGGCTACTTTTGCTCACTTAGGCTGTGTTAGCTTTCCCGTCACTGAGACTCAACACCTGACACCCACAATTTAAAGGAAGTTTATTCAGTGCACGATTTCAGAGCATGCAGTCCATGGTCAGTTGGCGCCAAGGCAGGAACATCACGAAGGAAGGACATGGTGGAGCAAACTCCTCAGTTTGTGGCTGCCAAGAAGCACAGCAAGGGAGCAGCGCCACAGGGAAGGGGCCAGGGACCGATACAGTGCCCAGGGTCACAGTCCTTATTAATCTAGGGGTTTCTTAATCCAATGAAACTGACATATCAGGATTAATAATGGTCATGTAGGCCAGTCCAGATTCCCATAATGAGTCATTAAAAATCACTGGAAGGGATGCTGTCCTGCATTACATCAGATCGTGGAACATTTGTATAGGATGGTTGATTACATAAAATTAAACTAATAACAGTCATCATTTATTTTGCATCTCTTCATTGTTTTTTCAGCTGGCTTTCATGGGGTAGGAAAAATTGCAGTTCAGGTAAAGCTTTTCCCAATGCAAAGGTAAAATAAAAAAACCTAATCTTTAAACCTCTTGTACTTAGAACCTGTATCACAGAAAAAAACACAGATTTCAACTATATACAAAAATAATGTACCTATTATAAGGAAGACCATTCAACTTCACTGATTTTTGTTCAGTTTTCTGTTGTGATCTCTGTGTAGTAGTGTGAGTCACACAGCCCCTTCCAAGCATGAAACCCATCTTCTGACGCACACAGGACCCTGAGAACCATCTGCTGTCGCCAGCCTGGCTTCCTCCACATCTCATCAGGGTCAGGCCCTCAGCAGCTGCAGCTGTCAATATCACGGCTAAGTTAAGCTCGTGAAGTTTCGTTTATTTATTTATTTTTTGTCTAGCCCTCTAATCCCAGCATTTGCAATCCAGCCATAACAGCAAGTGCCTGCAGACATGAACTAATCCATTTGCTACCCTTTGGGGCCCTGACATGTCACAGGATGCCTGTCAGGACACTGGCAGAATGGGAGTCGCCCATTTCTAACACTTCTGACAGAACACTCGTGTGGTGCCTTGATAATTTATTGAAACCACCTGGCCTCAGATAGCCTACCCTGGGTCATATCTGACTGTATTATTGCGAAAATGTCCAAATCTACAGAAAAATTGAAGGGAGAGATAAGGGCCATCCGAATCCTTTTTTCTTTCTTCTAGATTCTCCAACTTCAAACATTTTGTCACATCAGCTGGGTCTCAGTCCTTTGATGTGCATGTGCACATGTGTAGGATAAATTACAGATATCGCAGCACTTCAGCTCTGAATAGGTCAGCCCTTCTCTCTGCACAATAAGAACATGCCCCTGTGTGAGCACAATGCCCTTATTATGCTGAAAGTAATTAACTCTGACACAACATTGTCAAGTACATGATCTAAGTTCAAACTTCCCTGATCCGCCCAATGAAGTCTCAAAACTGTTTTCCTTTTTAAATCTAGGATCCAGTTGAGGAGAACACAACCCTGTCTAGTCTCCTTTTTATATGAACAGTTCCCCGTGTTAACCTCACTCTTCTCCCAGCTGCTTGGGTGTTTGATCAAATTGGTATTTCTGAAGAGTTCGTTGTTCTTTAAAACATCCAACAATTGGTGTTCCTTGACTGTCTTGGTTATTTTTTCTGGTTGCTGAGACAAAATACCCAACAGCTGAAGTTAAAGCAGGAAAGGTTTATTTGGCTCACAGTTTGTAGAGGTTTCAGTGCATAGTTGGCTGGCTCCAAGGTAGGGTGCCATCACAGAGGAGAAAAAGTTCATGGCGGGAAGAAGACAGAAGGTAACCAGCAGCAAGCAACAGCAAGTGACAACAAGCGACCCTCTTTCTGTCTCTTATATTTTATCCAGGCTACCCACCTTAGGGTAGCAACGCTCCCTGAATCGATCCCAGCAACACATTCGTGATCCAGCCCCACAAACCCTAGATCCAGCCACCTCCACCAAGTTTCACCTCTGATGGCATGAGGCTTTGGGGGGACCTCTAGATAGAAGCCGTAACACTGGCCATCTCCCTCTCCTCCGATCCAGGGTAAATATGTGGCAGGTTCTGGGCAATAGTACATCAGTGATACGGTGTTGTTCCCATCATATTTCATCAGGAGGCAGATGATAGCATTTTTTATGATCCTGATTTTGATCTTTTAATTAAGGTGAAATCTGACAAATCCCTTCATTGTAAAGGTATTTTTCCCTTTATTATAAATAATGGATGATTCTTTGAGATGATGTGAGTCTTGTTTTCCCTGATGACATTTTGTACTAGGGACTGAACCCAGGGGTTCGTGAACACAAGGCAAGAACTCTACCACCGAGCTACACCCCGAGCCTTTTCATTTTTTATTTGGAAGCAAAGTTTCACTAAGTTGCCTTGGCTGGCCTCAAACTTACAGTCCTCCTTTGGTCCCCAGAGTGGCTGGGATCACGGGCATAGGCCAACACACCCAGCCTCCCTGACAGTGCTCCACCCACTGGTCCATGCATCCTTTAATGCCTCTTGCCGACATTACAGTGTTGGTGCCAGAGGGTGATTTTCAAATACAATCATTCCTTTCCACATGTACTCGCTGGAATTCTTCTGGAAAAGAGAGCTACTCCTTCACTCCCGACCACCACCATCTAAAAAAATGACCACGGAGCTTCAAGGCTCTTTCAGAATCTGATTTACTGTAATCCATGATTGTCGCTATTCTTTCTGATGCTCATATTTTCAAAAATGTGATCAAGGGAACCCACTTAAAGCTAGTAAATTTTGTGACTTTACTACATTATTATATATTACAATTTAGTATAGGTAAGAAGTTACATTCTATAAAATGATAATTTTAACTTCCAGTCCTTTCTTGAGGAATCAGCAAATGTCCCCTGAACTTCACCTCCTGTAATTATCCTTCTTGTTATTCAACAAAATAACTTGAGCTCCCACCCCACAGAATTGTAGGAAGTCCAGCAGCATCCCCGATATCTTCAGAGGTTTGGGGCAGCGAGGGAGAGGGGTCCCCGCTAAGGCCATACAAGCCCCATCCTCACCCAGGCCGAGCCAGTGCCAGAGCACATGCTGCCATCCAGGTCTCACGTCTCCCAGCGTGGACTCCCGCCCTCTCCATGGAAAGTTAGCACAGCACCAAACAGAGAGCAACTTGACCTCTCCCTCAGGCACCCTTGCTCGTGCTTGTCCAGCCCCCTCGGCCTCGTCTGCAGCTCTCAGGTATGTGGACTGACCATGGCCGGCTCCAGTCACAGCCAGTCTAAAGTTGCACATGACCAGAATGCAAGCTCCCTGGCCAGTGGTGTCATTGTGCTTTCTGCTCACCCGTCTGCTCACATCCACCCTTCCAAGCACCTTCCTGCTTCCTCACCTCTGCCACCATCCCTGCCTGGCCCTCAGTCATGCCTCTACTGGCATCCTGTCCCTTCCAGATCCTCCCAGTGGCCCATTCCTCCTGGATTGCTCCAGCCTGGAGACAAGACTCCGGGAAGCTCTGTCCCTTGCTGCCCCTTAGGGCCTATTCCTCCACCCACCTATTACTCCACTGTGCTGGCCACAGCTACCACCTCCTCACTGGGACTTTGCACGGTGACCATCCTGACTCATCTGATTCCTCAGGACAAGTGACCCTGTGGAGTCACCCTGCAGTTATGGGTCACAACATGGCAGCCCCAGGCTGGGTGTGAGGAATATATATTGCTCCTACCTCAGTACCTGGAGGAGGAAGCAAGCAGAAACTACTGTCGGAGATGACGAAAAACACAGCACCCAGGGTGGCAGCTCTGCCAAGAGCTTTCCCGAGTCCTTGAGGGTCCCTGCCACATCAGTGCACAGAATATGGCCTGGAGCCACAGCAGAAACACTTTAGCTGAATGGTATAAGCAAGACCAGTGACAAGTCTCAGCCTTGGGCCCAGGTCTCAGCCTCAGGCCCAGGTCATACTGGGCTACCTCTGAATAGGTAAGTATTTTTGTAAAACATGGGAGTCCACCATAAAATAATTGTCTGTGAGCCTATTTATTGGTGACACTCTGTTTGTAAAGCTTGACGCACTATGATTGGATGTGCCCTCCCCCATTTCCTAGAGTAGGAATTTAAGCCCCACGTCATTATTGAGCAAGTAGCCCATCATCGGAAGAGCGGTTTATTGTGAGCACGAGTTGGGCCCGAGTCACTGGTGCCCTCTCGCCCTCCTACCTCATGCCTTAGGGTGACAGAGCACCAAGGCCTTACACAGATGTGGCCCCCATGTCCTGGATGTCCCAGCCACCAGAGCTGTAATAAACAAACCTCTGCAAAGTCACCCATCCTGGGTATTCTGTAAAGGACTAAATGGGAGGGGTCATCACCAATACTGTGGCAGTACTCAGAATCGTGTCCCCCAACAAGGATGTCCACGTTCCAGTTTCTAGAACCCATGAATATCTTACCTTACACAGAAAAGGGGATTGTTTTGAGAATGGGACCTTGAGATGGGCTGATTGCCTTGGAAAAGCCAGGTGGGCCTTGTGTAGTCACAGGCATTTTTGTAGACAGAAGAGGGTAGCCGAAGCTCAGAGTCAAAGAGCTCAAGAGTTCATAATAATTGATTCAGAAATACAGAATGAGGCCATGTGACAAGGGATGTCAGTAACCTCAAAAAGCTGGAAAAGAAGGAAAAACCAAAAAAAGAGCTAGAAAAGACAAAGGAAAGGATCTCCTCCTGCCAGGGCCTCTGGAAGGGACACAACCAGCAAACACCTCAACTTTAGCTCAGTAAGACTCATTTTGGCTTCTGTCTTCTGGAATTGTAAGATAGCACATTTGTGTTATCTTACACATTTTAAAGCCACTGCCACTACACTTGTGATGGTTTGTTACAGCAGCAGTAAGAAACTCATACACTCTTCCCAATTGAGTTCTGAACAAATTAAAGAAGTGGGCATAAAAGATACAGAGCAAGACATCGCCTTTGCAGCTGACAAAGAAAATGTGTTCCATTATGTAAAGACAGGTGCTTCCCAAAACCAAATCCCGGTCAGACAGAGCCTGGCACCAGCCACAGGCAGAGCCAGTGTGTCACCTGGGCTGCCCCTTGCGCCAATGGCAGGAGGCCACAGGGGGATGGACTCTGAGGGCAGCTGGACTTCAATGGGAAAAAAGAGAAAAATGGGCAGAGCTAGGCACCCCTGGGAATTATCCAAGATACCTAGAGAGGGAGTGAGCGAGTGGGACAGTGAACTGAAGAATTAATAATAGATGTCCTTCTACACAAAAGCAACAGGGATAGAAAATACATTTTTAATTGGCTACCTATTTGAGAAATGATCCTCCTACCAAGGAGAAATTACTCCTTGGGCCGCAGGCCATCCAGGGGAGCATGCACTGAATTCAAAACCCAACTTTGTCACACTCTATCAAGGTACTTATCTCTCTGGGCTTTGGGCTTAAAAAGTGGGGAGGATTATTATATATTAATAATTTATTTAATGGTTTTGAGGTGAGCATTAAACAAGATAATGATGTCAAGTCCTTGTGCAAAGATACTTCTCTGCACTGATTTCTAGTGAACAGAAGTACTGCTATGATTGATAATAGAAAACTAGCATAAAGCATTACCATGCCAATGGTAACTTTGTGTCATCGGATAGTTCTCAGATTGAGAGAGATAAAAATCTACCCACAACCTGTGATATGGATACATCTTTAAAACCTCGGGGTGTACTGATGGAGGAAGTTGGGAATCTTTTTAGTATGTTATAAATCTTTAAATTCTGATCTTTTTCAGGCTCCATTATGGCCTTGGATCATGGCCCACTGTGATGCTTAAAATGCCAAGTAATTTGAATGCTTGCAGAGGGAAAATCTTTGGGTAACTTCATTCAAATGTGTCCTCTCTGGCAGAGCTGAGAGAAACTCCATCTCCTGCCCTCGCCTCATCTGGATCTTAGCACAGCATTCAGCCTGGGTCTCCGGAGACCGCAGGAATCCACAGCCAGGGACCCTGGCCCCGCTGCCTTGGGCAGACACAGTGCAGGCTTCTGCTCTACTACCTGAGGAGGAAGGGAGGAAAGGGCTGCATGATAGTACACAACCAGAAGTAGCTTAAACAATAAGTCCAGAGGCAAGAAATCCAAGAGTTTGGATCCATTAGGCCATGGACATCAGCAAGATCTGGTTTTAACCTTTCTAGACTCTGAAACTCCGTTCACTGGCTTCTGCTGCCAAGCCTGTCTTCTCACGGTTAAGGAGACTGTAACATGAGTTACATCCAAAGGCCAAAAGCAAGCAGATATTTTTCTGCCCATCTCTTTATCAGGAGGAAAATCTTTTCCTCCGTAAGTCACCCTCCAGACCGATGACAAAGTTCTCATGCTCATTGTTGAGCTCATGTTACAGAGACAGGGAAACAGGCACCAGATCCTCAGCCCCTACATGGAGAAGAGAGCTTTTCCAGCAGAGTTCTGTGACTCCCCTAATGGGGGCAGAAAATAGAAAAGAGGTCATGAGTGCTTCCCACCCAGAGCTGGGAAGCAGGTCTTGCCCCTGAGCCTGGGGCTGTAGGGTCCAGGCCCAGGCACACAAATCTAGGCTTCCGGGTCAAACACACCTTTGCTCTAAAACCTACCTTAGCCTCAATCTCTCTTGCCAACCCACTGCTTCCTTATTCTCTGATTATTCCCAAAGATCTTCATTAGCGAGTTTGCTTTATTTTTAAGTTAATCTAAATTCATTGCAGAAAAATAGAAAGTGCAAACAAGCAAACACTAGAAGACATACATTATATGACTCTGAGACAAACACTATTGAAGTTAATAGCTTAATGCATATTTCTTTAAACATCGTCGTATTAATATGATGCATACATATTTACAAGGTATATTTCCTATAGTATTTTCTCCTATTACAAAGCATATAGGTATCCAAGACAAGCAACTGTGCTGCACTTTAAAAGTTGAGGTGCTTTGGAAAACAAATTGAACTAGTAAGAAAGTAGCCACTGCCAAGTGACAGACAAAGAATAGGAAAAAGGAATACTCAGGAAAGAGTTTGAACTACTGTCAATTTAGAGTAAATTCATCAGGTTTATATACTAGTAAATGTGACGCTCCCTGGCACTTGTCCTAAGTGTAATGTCTGGCGAAATTAATTTCCAGCCCAGCCTTTGAAACGGGAACGCCATTAACTTTCCGTGCATGCCCCAGTTTGCTTTGACTGTTACAGCATAAATCGCTCCCTCTGTACACTGTCGTGAGTAATGTTGCAGCATTAGGAGGATCAGGGCAGTAAATGTTTACATTTGCAGAAACATTCACGTAAACAGCACCTTCATCTTTCAGAGCTTGCTTTGAGCTCTGAGGTAACACATTCAGTTTCTATCACTTCTGGAAGAGCAAATAGACTAGCCTTACTCTACTGAGCATCGCAGAAACAAGTGCCCTGCCCTGCGGAAAAGCCCAGTCCGGATCTCACCACTTGCGGGCGCCAAGGCAGCCTGAGGGAGGCTGCCCTCTGACTGCCAGCCTCACCTCGCCCCCGGATGCTGCTGTTTGGCACCAGGGATGCTTGGATGTGATTCAAATTCCAGCTCTGCCTTTTCCCGGGTGTTTTCTGGTGACAAATGGCCTAACCTTTATAAAGTTTCCGTTTTCTAACCTCTAGAATGGAGATAATAATGTGTACCTCAGATGCTTGCACTGGGGGCTAATATTTTAAGTCTGCCTGCTGTTCCCAGGACACGAAAGTTGCTCACTAAATGGTGGCCCCTGTGGCCCAAGGATGACAGTGGATGAAGAGGCAGCGAACTGCTCAGAACACAGCTGAACGGCTGCTCTCCCACCTGAGAGTCGGATGCAGCTGCTCTAAATATACTCATAGCCAAGGGCTTCATTAGGGTGCCCCGAACTGAGAAATCGAAATTTACAGAAACTGCTGCACCAAAAACATCTGGCATCCCGGGAAGCATCTTGTGTTGAGTCGTGGCACTTGGAGACCAAGTGGGGTGCCCGTCTGTGCTTGCCACATCTGCCCCTTCCACAGCTTCATGACGGCACCGACTAAGGTGTAGTGTGCACTGGTGACTCCGGTCTTGTCGGGCATCTGCTGTGTGCTTATCGGGGTGTGCCAAGCTATGGGAGCCACCCGTGGGGAACCTGGGTGGTCCCAGACACCGAAGGGCTGTGGATGCCATGGAGACAGGCACACAGAAAGGAAAACATCAACAGAGAGGTGAGGGGAGACTGTAGCTCAGAAAACACTACAAACCAACCCGCTCAAATAAACATTAAGCAAGGAACTGCTGTTTCCCAGGAAAGCCTTGTGAAAACATTGGCTACCAACAGGAAAGCATGCTAGGAACAGAGACGGGTTCTTTAAAAGAGCTTCAGACGCAGGTGGTAACTCGCAGCTGTCTGCCACAGACTTGCTGTGCCGCGTTTCCCAGGCGCAAGACCCTGAAGCAGAAAGCTTTCGATGTCAGCTTCTGCAGGGAGGCATCCCATTGAGATCTTCTCTCCCCACTCAGCACTAGCAGCACTCAGGAGAACAGAGAAGAAACAATCACATTTTTCAATGGGTTCATTTTAAGAAAAATTAGGCGTAGTTTTTCTGAAGAATAAAAGGAGGATAATTATCTTCAGAAGCAGGGCTTTGTTAATCTCAAAGGAAAGCGTATGGATTAACAAAGAAGGGGCAGCTACAGATTATCTTCCACTCCAGACAAGGGAAGTGAAGGGATCATTCGACTCCATGAACTCCGAAGCTGCATTTCTGCAGAATGTCCCCTGGAAGGGCACAGACCACACAGCATCTGCACCGGGGCCCGCTCTGCACGGGACCCTGGTGTGCATCACATCCGTGCACGCACGTGCAGGCACAAATCCTAGGCCGGCAGCGGGCAGCAGAACACATGTCCACAGTGTCTTATGTTCTGTCTCGATGTCACAGCTCGACAGACATTTGACACCCTCGCCCACAAGTGCAGGTCTGCAGGCTTCGTGACCAGGTAAAGGCCGAATGGGATTCTGGCTCAGTGTGACCACGTAAGGACACGCCCATGTCTCCTCAGAACCAGGAGCAACTCTTGCTCAACAGAGGGGCAGAGCCAGGCTGAGAACCAGAGAACAGTCCTGGCTCCCGTTGTTGGCCCCACAAATACAGCTTTGGAAAAGGTTTAATATTCATTTTGCCAAGCAAATGGCTTGCATTTGATGGAAGGGTATTTGCTTCTGTAAAAGTAAATTCTCAGTTCTTGGAACATAAGGATAGATAAGGAAGGGAATGTCGGCCCTTGGTGTTCTTGCCTGAAATCAACAGGCTAGGGAATGTTGAATTTGAATTGGCATAATTATAAATTTCAGCCTGAGTGTTTACATGTAATTTAAAATCTTTGCAAAAACATTGTTAAAAAGAGGAGCTTGTCAATGACTCAGTCTAATAATGAATGAAAACACACACTCACACTCAATATTGACCGTAGATTGATCAGTCCTTCTCTGTAAGGGCTCACTGTTACAAGAAAACAAGAGAATGAGGGGAAAAGGGGAGGGACAAAGTAAAAAAGCAAGGAAAAAAGAAAATAAAGGAAAAGAGAAATGAGGAAGAAAGAAAATGAAAAAGAGAGGAAGGGAGGGAGGGATAAACAAGGCAGGAAAGAAGAAAGGAAGAGAAAAGAAAAGAAAGAAAAATAAAAGAAAGAAAGAAAGAAAGAAGGAAAGAAAGAAAGAAAGGAAGGAAGAGAGAAAGAAAGAAAGAAGGAAAGAAAGAAAGAAAAAATAAGGAAGAAAGATAGGAAGAAAGAAAATAGGGAAAGAAGAAAGTGAAAGAAAGGGGGAGGTAGAAGGGACTAAGTAAGGGAGAAAGGAAGGGAGCAATAAAGGAAGGAAGAATATAGAAAAAAGGAAATAAGGAAGGAAGAAAGAAAATAGGACAGGGAGAAAGAAGGAATAATGAAGGAATAAAACGGAAGGAGGGAAGGAAGGAATAAGGAAAGAAGAAAAGAAAGGAGGGAGAGAGGAAGGAAGGAAGGAAGGAAAACAGCATATGAAAACTTAAACTTCCAAAATAGATAAGATTTCTAAAAATGAAGTTCAAATGAAATTTTAGGAAATCACTCTCCCCTAGAGTCACATCATTATTTCAGAAGTACAGTAAAACCCTGTGAGCATAATTCATTCCTGAAACGTGCGTGTAATCCAAAGCACTTGCACATCAGAGCAAATTTCCCTCTGAGAAACAACGGAAACTCAGATGATTCATTCCCAACCCAAAAAATTCATATAAAAATTATTATAATACTGTAACACAATTCAAAATAATAAAGAAAATACAACATATAAAGAAAACTAAACAAATTACCCTGCGTTTACCTTGGACAACCTTCCGGGCTGGTGCGAGGGAGATAAGAGACGAGTGCCGCTGTGCGGAATGACTCTCACCATCACTGCTACCTGTTGGCTCGAGGGAATCTTTTTCTTTTCATGCAGCTTTAACAAGGAGCCTGTCTGATGACAATTGCTTTCGCCTCCTTTTGAGGATTTCATGGCAATGTGACATTGCATTGTCCCTAAACAGACTTATCACTCGCACCGCTACAGCCTTATTCTGGGGCTTTTGCTGTTTCCCCACATTTTACACATCTCCCTAACCTCATCTGAAGTGAGAGATTCCTCTGCCTTTTTCTCCGTTTCCTCTGTGGACAAGATCTTCTCTATAACTTCTTGCTGTTGGGAGACGGTCACCCACAATCTCACAGAGAGAGAGGTTGCAGAATCTTTGGCTCAAGTGTGATCGTGTGATGTCCAACATCATATACTACTTGTATTGCAAGACTTATTCATTTACCAAGTTGAAATTTATTAGAAATGTCTACTCGTCTTGCCGAACAAGTTACTCGCAATGCAAAGTTTTACTGTATTGTACTGTATCTGCTTTCTGATTGGTTTCTATTTCCTGAAGCTCAGATTGCACTAACTTTTCCTGTTTGTGAGTGTTACTCAGGCTCTACTGTATTGGCACCCCGACTCCTGGGTCCAAGCTTCTAAACACTTACCAGAAAGTGGGTGCCACAACAGACTCTCATGAGGGCAGAGTCCCTGCACACCCAGTGCCTGGCACGGGGCCTCATCCGGAGGGACAGTCCAGGAACGTCCACCGCCGCTAACCCCAAGTCCCAGCCCTGGCCACACACTAGAATCTGTGACTTCTGCTTACTGGTACCCAGCTTACTGGTGCCATCAGAACCCCTTGGGGTGGGGCCTCAGCACCAATCCCTTTGGTGCGCTCTGTGATTATTATAATAATAATTTCAATATGCAGAGTTAAAACCACTTCGGCATTTTGTGGGTGAAGATGGTATCTATTTTGTTCATCGTCATAGTCTGAGGACCTAGCACAGTACTCAGTACAAGGAAAGTACCCTATATATGTGTTTAATAAATTCATGAAAAAAGCCTGCCATTCATCACATCCAAGGCAAATTAGCATCAACGCGCAGAGAGTTTATAACTCTAAGAGTTTATAGCAAAAGATAAAAAAATACCCAGTGTCTGAACAGAAAGTTGAGCACACGCAAGCATCTGTATTTAATTTCTAGGCACCAGAAGCACAGGCCTTTGTAGCCACCACTGTTTTATTTTGCATAAAATAAGAAGCGAATCAGAAAAATGAAAATGAAGCCTTGGTGAGATATCATCTTACTCCGGTTAGGATGGATAGTGTCAAAAATACAAAAAAAAAATAGTAAATACTGGCAAGGAGGTAGAAAAGGGGGGAACCCCGATTCACTCTAG
The DNA here is from genome assembly GCA_004026905.1 of Hystrix cristata. Lineage (NCBI taxonomy): Eukaryota > Metazoa > Chordata > Mammalia > Rodentia > Hystricidae > Hystrix > Hystrix cristata. The sequence continues at coordinate 13,543 of PVJO010013215.1, forward strand.
GTAGGAGTATAAACGAGTCCAATTATTACGGAAAACAATATGGAGATTCCTCAACAAACTAGAAGAAGAATGACTGCATGACGCAGCTACTCTGCCGCTGGGTATGTCTCTGAAGGAAAATTAGCGTGTCGGAGAGGACCCTGCACTGTGATTACCGCAGCACAATTCATGGGGTCAGTCAGAGGCCACCAACAGATGAGTAGAGAAAGACAAATGTAGTGATGCACGGCTTATATGCCCAGCTTAATATTATGCAGCCATAAAATAGAATGAAATCCTGTCCTTTGAGACAACCTGGATGGAATAAGTGAAATAAACCAGGTACAGAAAGACAAATAGGATGTGTTCTCACTCCTGTGTGGAAGCTAAAAAACCTTGATCCCGTAGAGGTAGAAAGTAGAATCGTGGCCACTGGAGGCCAGGAAGAGTGGAGGGAGGGGTCACAAGAGGTCAGATAACAGGTGCCGGTGCGTCCCGATGGGAGGAAGATGTTCTTGTGTCCCGCGGAACAGGAGCATGTCTGTGGTTATGACGATCGATCAATCAGGCATCTCAGAGTTACTGGGAGAGGAGCTGGAAGACTCCCAACACAAAAAAATGCTAATTACGCTAGTGCAACCATTAAATATTGAACACATTAACACATTATCACACCGTACCCCAGAAACATGAATAAGTATTATGTCAATTAAAAGTAAAGTTTAAAAAAGAATTGGATAACCTGTTTCATCAGAGGAGCAGCCATCAATAGCTTTTGCGGTAACTTCTACCAACCTAACAGAAGGGTAGAGCCCAAATACCAAACACGACCATCTCATCTACACGCTGGGAGGGGCCGAAAGCCTCAAAGCCACACCAAATGCATCTGAAACGACCACAACACAATCATCACTATGACAGCAAAGTGCCTCGTGACAGTCGGAAAACTCCAATCATTTCCTCCAGAATTCTTTCTTGCTCTTCATCCATTCCCTATTAAGCCCGTGAGACAAAGTCCTCCTACAGTCCAGCGCTGGGTGGATTTTCAGGAGAGCTGACCTCTCAGGGATGGCAAACGTCTCCCCTCTCTCCGGGCTCCTCCCCTCTCCCCGCACTCCTCTCTGGCTGGTGTCTCTCCAGAGGCTAAGGAAACCTCGTTCACTGGCTATGGCCGTCCACCGTCCCTGACGTGACTCTGTGTGACCTGGCTCCTCCAAAGCCGGCAGTCACGGCCCAGCCTCTCTCACCTGCATGCAGGCACAGCTACCGTGTGGCTAATGAGCCCGAGTCCCCCAGGCAGCGACACCACATGCCTGGGCCGTGGGGACGGCTCTAGGCTGTGAGCCGTAGGTCTGCTCCTTGTGTCACCTCTTGGGGACCAGGCAAAAGATCAAGATCACCAGAGCACCCGGGAAACTGCTTATTTCCTTCACAGCAGAGAGAGTGAAGAAGCTGGTGACGGGCCTGCACGTCCTGGCACAGTCTCAGGCTAAGTGTGTCCACCTCGTGAGGCCTCTTACTTCTTATTCAGAAAATGTGTCTTATAACCTGGCAGTTTCACACGAGAAGGTGCCTCTCACCCTCTCCATGACTCCGCTCCAACCCAGCGGCAGCACAGCCCTCAGCCTGTGCTGTGATCCCTGGCTGCCCTGCTCTCCACTGGGCTGGGTGCCGCCGCGTGCTCCGCAGCAGGCTGCAGCTGCCATCTTCCCATCCATCGTGCCACCCTTTGTACATGCGGGTCCTTGCTACACTCCACACTACTCTCTGCTGTGTCCACTCAGAGCACAGGGGAGATGCTGAAGGCCTCTGGTGTTTTGCCCTGGCCGGCATCCAGCCCTTCTTCTGTGATATCTTCTTAGGGACATTATTTTCATCCCTGGATTGAGACTTCATTGAAAGTTTTCCCAGCCCTTCCCCTAAATAAAGCAACAGGTCCCCTGTTTTGCTCACAACAGACCGAACTGATGCTGGCCCTTGCAGTGGAGCTCTGTCCAGCAGAGATACTGGGTCCCGCAGCCGGGTGTAGGGCGGGCGCCTCCCTTCTGCACTGAGTGGGAGCCGAGACAGCGTCCACGAAGCTCAGGGTGAAAGCATGGCCCGGCGAGCCCAGAACACATGAGCAGGGTGCAGGGGACTTGCAGAGCGCCCCCCAAGGGGAGGTCAGGCCACTCGGGCCACTGAGAAGTCCCCTGGCCCACACTCGGGAGTACTGCAGGCAGACACAGTGGCCTGGCGCTGAGGTCAGTGAGGATCTTACAGCCCCACTCCTTCCCCGAGTCCCTGTTTGCAGGCGTGCGTGGAGCTCATTAGCACCATGACATCCCAGGTAGCCCAGGTGACACAGTTGTGCCCATGTGTCCCCCCGCAAGTGAGCTCAGACCCCTGACCCTTCCCACCACCTCACTGGTCAGCAAGGCAGCTCTCCAGGCCGCCGAAGCCTCTGGACCTGTCACTCCTGTCACTCCCTGCCTTCCACCAAGGCACACTCTCTCCTCTGCCTCGCGTCCCCACAGCCTCAGGGCACCACGAGATCCGGGGACTTTGGACACCTGCGACGTGTGGCCCAGCTGGCTAAGTCCTGTGGTCATCCAAGCATCACCTCACATCCAAAGAAACAGAGTGAGCACAAAGAAAACAGGCCTTCTGGACCCCCCGAGGGCAACAGGGGTGGTGGCAAACCGCATTCTGGGGGACACCTGTGTGGGCGCTAACTCACACAGATTAGCCAGCATGTTGGACAGAAACGAGCATCCGAGCGCGGGCTTGGAAAACAGCAGCCGAGCGCTGGGCCCTCAAGATGACGTGAGAGGAAGGTGCCATGCGGGCGCCTGCGGAGATGCTCCGAGGATTTGGAGGTACCTGTGCACCTGGCGAGGTCACAGAAAGATAGCAGGATATTCAGTATATTTTTAGTAGGAAAACCACGTTTTTTACAAAAAAATTAATTTGGCAGACAGCACTCAGGCCCACCCCGGTGGGCGCCTTGCTGACTCAGTGTCCCCAAATTATTTTTAGCTCCTGCAGCAGCAACCAAGAAACCAAGGAAAGGAAAGGCATGAGGTGGAGCTGCTCACCCAGGCTGTGTGAAGAAGCCGGCTTGCTCTCCCTCAAAGGATTCTGGGCATGAAGGAAATGGCCGTCACCTGATGGAGCCCTCATCTTACAGGGGGGACAACTGCAAAAGGTACCTCAGCCACTCTGAACCTCAGTGTCCCCTTCTGTCCAGAATCTGAATAAGATCTCTCTCTCTCTCTCTGTCTCGGGGGACAGAGGCAGGGGTGGCGCGTGGAAGGGCCTCCTCCCCACTCACCAGCGCTTGCAGAGCCCTCACTGTGAGGCCCAGATCCAGCAGCCTGGCTGTGGGCACCGTGCCCACCTGGCGCACCCTGCCGCTGTCTTCCCCGTGCTGGGCTCCTCTCCACGGGCGCCTGCCTCTCCTCCTGCAGAACCGGCGTGGTCTCTTCGTTCTCCCCCATCTCTTGTAATAAAGGGTTGGCTGCTGACTGAGCAATCGAAACAGCCAGATCCCAAAAAGGGTTTCAATGTGTATGACTTACTGGTTGAAAATCCCTGGGCCAGGTCACAGGCGGTAGCGGTGGCCCTGCAGAGCCACGTGTGAGAAGCAGACAAGGCAACCTGAGGGAGGAGCTCAGTACACTGCAGGTGTCGATAATGGCAGCTTGCACCCCTCTCCAATAGACATGGAGACTGGCCAGTCAGTCCCACTACAGAGAAAGCAACGGATGTCTGCACCCCTAAGGCCTTTTCTTTTCCCTTCCTCTGCAAACCTAGCAAAACTGCAGCTTCTTTAGCATCCCTGTATCTACTCCTGTATACCGCTCCATCTCTGTCCTTTCGGGGCCGTCTTTAAGTATGCACAACCTCTTCCTCGCCTGGCATGGTGACACACACCCAGAGTTCCCACTTCTTAGAAGGCTGAGGCAGGAGGATCACAAGTCCAGATTGAAGCACTTTTTTTTGTTGTTTGTTTGTTTTTTGAGACAGGGTCTCCCTAGGTAGTTCAGGCTGGCCTTGAACTCATTCTGTAGCCCAGGCAGGCCTCACCTCAAACTTACGGTGATCCTCCTGCCTCAGCCTCCCAAGTGCTGGGATTACAGGCATGCACCACCAGCTGGGGTGATGCATTCTTGCTCAGGACAGTGCTTTCCAACAAGACAAGCAGACGTGTACAGATTGAGCACAGTTCTGAGCTACCGGATCAACCCTCCTTTCTCATAGTCCAGCCCTGATGCGCTGCGCTGAGACCCAGCACCAGGAAGCCACCCAACGGTGGAGCCGGGAGCATCGCCGAGGCCGTCCTGCCTGAAGAAACACCAGCTGGCTGTGCCGTCTGTCCTGCCCCCAGTTTTCCTGGGCGCTGTCCAGACAACGGACGAGCCATCGGTGGCAGCCCACCACCGTCCTCCCCGCCACCTTGCTCTCCTCCAGCTCCTCCGCCACCTTGTTCTGGTGCTGCCTGTTGTCTCTCAGAAGCACCGCTGTCACCTGCTGCCCAGGAGTCCACCGCGCTGCGCCTGAGTGAGCAGCCTCCCCACTAGGAGCTCAGCCTTCCCCACGGGCCTTCCAGAGCCCTCCCCGGCCCGCCCCTCCAGGATTTCCACACCTCTGTTTATGGAGAAACGCGTCTCCTGTCGGTGTGTGGAGGCGCCCTCCTTACTGGGGAGGAAGGCAGCCTACAAAGCAAAACGTTCGCCAAGCTCTGAAGTCGCAGGTGCAAGGGCCCCGTGCAGGGGTCCACCATGAGTGTCCTCGTGTCTCCGAGGCCAGGCAGCCTCTGTTTATGGTCACTCTCCTTCCCTCCGCACAACACCCTTCTCTTCTCCCGGGGGTTCTTCTACTGCGGTTTCTGCCTTTTGCACCTCCCTGTTTTGCTTGGTTCTCTTGCTCCCCCTTCTCCCCTCCTTGTTATCCATGTCAAGCCCCTAGGATGTCCGTCTTTCTGCCTTTTTCTTCATGCCCATGTACAGTAACTACATAGCATATAAACATCTGTGTAGATCCAAACGTGGGAGAGACTGCATTTTTGTTTTGTAAAAATGAGATCACATCTTAGCCTCCTCTGGATCTTGTTTTTCACACGGTAATTCACAGAATCCCTCCTAACTACCCTGTGTGAGGCCAGTTCTTAACGTCACATGGGTGAATATCCCACAGTCTATTCGCCATTCCTTTACCGACGGGCTTGCATTTCAGCCCAAGTTTTCCCTCATTAGTGCTGTAATAAACACCGCTATCTCTACTTTCTTCTCCAAATGACTAAGCCAGCTCCCATTCTGGCAGACAGCAGGGTCATGAAAGTCCTGGTGTCCATCCGGGTCCGGCTAGGTCTCCACTGCCTTCATTTGCTATTTGTTAGGTCTGTAGTGAACTCAAGCATCTTTATTCCACTCTGAATTGTCTCTGAAGAGCCTTTGCGCAGTTTTCCCCTCAGTATTCACCTCTTAGCCACCTGTCAGGACTCTTTTCACACTAACCCTTGGCCCATCCTCCACCTTATAAACATTTTCCCAAATCTATTTCTTATTTCTTAATTTGCTTATGGTGCCTTTTTCCCCACATGAAGGGCTTTCTTCCAACACTATGGAGTCTGTCTTTTAGTTTCTGTTAGATAGATTCCTAAGTATTTCATTTTTTTGGATGCAATTGTGAAAGGAATATCTTAGTTTCTGAATGTTAAATCCTATTTAAGATCTCATCATTCCTGGAACATATACATATACATACATATATATATTATGACTCAGATTTTCTCTCTGGTATTTTAAAAATTGTTCTATCATCTAACTTGATTCCTTAATCTATCTGATATTAAGAAAAACTATCCACAACTAGAAATACAGAAAAAGAATGATCATATGTCCTCTTATTTTTATCCCAGATACAATCAGGTGTATCCAACCTGCGGCCCACCATATTTTTGTCCTCATCCTTTTGAGTGAAAGGAATTGTCTTGGGTCGCATAGAAAATATGTAATATAGTTAATGCATATAAGTAACAAATCTTCCTTTTTGAGTATTTTTGTCACAACTTTGTTTAGAAAGAAGCCCAGACATGGCAGGTCATGCGTTTAGACACACCCAGGTGGCTGTCAAGAGGTTGTTTACATCTCTTGGCCCTAAGGACTAGGAGAGGCCCCATTTTTGACTTGCTGTGTGCTATTGATTAAAACACAAACTCTGTGACTTTTCGCGTTAACTTGTAGGTTTTCCTCTGATAAAAGATGCAAATTATTTTTATCCAACAGCCAAAACATAGCTCACAATTTTTCTTCCCTAGAGGATCTTAACCGCTGCGTCTCTAACTCTGGAAGCCGGTTCTGCAAGTCTTCCTTGATGAGCTACACAAGCCTCTCTTTTCCAAATGCCATTGGAACCAAGTTCCCATCTGCTGCTTCTCTCATTAATAAGCTAAATATGAGACTGTAGATATTTGATTTGCATTCAATTTATATTCATATGACGGTCGTGTTTTTAACTGCTTTAAAAATTGTACTTTGACATTGAAATACATTTGTGGGTAAGAAAGGCTTAATTTTATTTTCCTTCATTGGTCAGTTGTGCCAGCTCCATTTATAAAGTAATCTAGCATTTCCCTCCTAAATAACAAAACTTAATTTTTTCATGCCTGGAATAAAATCTAGTGTATATAGAAAGCATGCAAAAATATATTTTGTGTGCATACTGCATAGTATCGTGTGTATCTGGTTCTACCTCTTGATTCTCTCAGAGCTAGTCATCTATTCTTTTGCTAATGTTATTGACTTCCTTGCTGTGACTTTAAAATATATTCTGACATTTGAGACACAGTCACTTTCACTTTCTTTTTCAAAAATTTATCCTGTAGTCCTGAGTATTCATCCTTCTATACAAACTTTAAGATCTTTTTTTTTCCTATTCTAAACAGAAAACTCCCTTTGGAATTTTATTGAGAATTGCACAGTTATCAATTTTGATTAAATCGGTGTTTGGCGATTGCAAACCTTCCTGTCCTAGAACATGGTGTATCTATTTGTTCAACTCTTACTTTTATTCAATGACAATTTTATGATTTCCTTTATATAAGTCTTATATCTTGTTATCTGTGTTGCTAAATATTCTGTAGACACTGAACATGGAACATTTTTTCTGCTTCCATTTCAAGGCTTTATTTTTGTCAGAACAGACAGAGATTGTTAATTTCTATATTTCTATCTTAGACATAAATGTCTTACTAAGTTTTTATCATTTTTAATCATTCATTTGGTTTCACATTGGTTTGATCTTTCTCTGGCCCTGAAGTGTTTTCAGAGTAAAAAACAAAACAACAGGGCGTCCTCAGGGTCTCTTTTCCATCTGTATTTACTTAACTACCAACCTACACTTGAACATGTTCAATTTTTTTTCCTAATGCCCTAAAACTTGCTAGTTAGACATGACTATTTTTAGCTACGCTTCAGCCATGCTCTGGAGAGAAGGGAGCATCTATGGGAACGCTGCGCATGCGAGGCTGTCTAAATATAAAGTCTCTGGAGACACACCAGACTGGAAAGATGTCACCGGAGCGGCTCAGAGCCAGGGAAAATTACACACAGCTTCGGAGCTGGAAAGGGCTACGCAGCAGCACTAGAGAAAGGCGCGGCAGTGAGAAAGACTGGTAAGGAGGCAAGCTGACAGCTCTGGGAGCCCCTAGGACGGAAATGAGAAATAAGCCAAGTCAGGGAAAGTGTTACAGGACTATGATCTTTGCTAGCGTGGCCAGGACCTAGGTGCAGCCGGCCCTGGTAATGGTGCCAGAATGATGTTCAACTCCAAAGATCAGGCACCTTCTGAAGCACTGAGCTCGTTTTTCAAAAAGGGAAGGATCACTTTTTTTTAAAAAAGTGATCACTGTCAGAAGAGCACATTCATATTCATAAATACCTGTTTTAATACTCTTTGCTTCCTCTAGATACCTCCTTGTAATGTTGCCGGCTCTTAATTCTGCAATTTTTTAACAATAAAAAAAAAAATCTTTTCCCCTCTGGCTTTTAAAATACAGTGTAAAGGGAAATATGCTCATCACTGTGTTTGTGTAATAATGCACCAATACTTGGCTTTATGCAATTTAGTCATAGTGCTTTACAGTCTATAAAACCAGTTACCGTCTGATTTTAAAATAAATGATATTTTACACAGGAAAAAGATTCACCAAGAGCATATATGTTTCTTAAGTCTGGTTGTTCTTCACGTCAGTGATGTTGAAAGAGGAGTTTCTAGATGGCCTGTATTTGTTCGGAAGGTCACAAGTGACAGTGTCTACCTTAGAGGAAATCTCTTCACTTGCCGGCCTCTGAGTGAAGATTGTTGCAAGAGACAGTCAGAGCAGGAGAACGCCACTCTCAGCTTGGAAAGATGGAAACACTCTGCTGTCCTGTTCGCGAGGGCAAGAAAAGGCGTGCTGCAGACAGAATGCTGCGTTCTCTGTAGGTTTTAAAGAATAGCACGCAGAAGAAGCCACGGCCCGTGTTTTCTAAGCCCTGTGGGCAGACCCAGCTTCCTCTCCCCACCAGCACTCCGAGCCATGACAGGTGCCTCCCACTGTTGCCACACGGGTGCTTGCAGGCTCTGCCTCCAAAGGCTAAAGGCCAGGTCGCTGAGCTGTCGCCCTGAAGTTCCCTTACCTCCACTCCCTTTCCCTGTCAACCCAGCTAGTGTGCAGAAGGGTTTCTGTTCCCTTCATCCCACCCCAGGCAGATCCACAGGTGAGTGACTTTCAAACCTTTCTCAAGTGGCCGTAATAGAAAAATTATTTTTAACCTTAACATCTCAGGTCATATGCAAATTCAAAATAACCGAAACAAAACTTTTAAGAGATAATACTTACCCTGACAGAGTGTGATGCACTCCCACATTCTCTTCTGTTTTTCCCATTTCTGTTTTTAAAACACAGCCAAGACCCACAAAATCAAGCTTTAAGTGTCCCGTAAAGAGTCTCAGACTTCAGCTGGAATGAGCTACCTTCACCTGCCCACAAAGGGTACGCAGGAGGGCAGACTCTGAAGAGTGAGTACTTGGTCACAGAGAAAGAGTTCAGGGTCAGGGGGTTGAGGGATACAAGGCGCTGTCCCAGACAGCCATCTCTGTGATGTCACAAACAGCACCTGCCACTGCAGCAGAGTGAGGGGGATTGCACTTCAGCAATGCCTGGCTCAGCCCTACCTTTGTCTAAGAGCTAGTCCTGGGTGAGAAAATCTCTTTCATTCATCATTTAGTCATTGAAAACACGTATTAATTGAACACCTACTGCATGTCAGGAAGTAGAAGCTAACAGGTCACGGTCACAGGAAAAGCCAGGTCTGGACCAAGTCCCCTAAGGTACCAGGAAGGGAGAGATGCAAGGGTGAACAAAAGCGCCCCCTGCTGTTGCCTTTGCAGGAGGATAATGAGCTTCGCAGAGCCACCGGTTTCTCTTTAGCACAGCGTTTCTTGACTACGTTTTGGTTTTGTTCCGGGGACATCATCAGTCAGTGCTCCTGAGGGCATGATTGGGGCCTGTTGTTGGCACCTGGCCGTAGAGGCGAGAGATGTGTGGAGCACCTGCAGGATGCAAGACAGCCTCCCACAGCAGACATCTGACCCCAAATACCAGCCTTGCAGGCTGGGGAACCCCGAGGAGCATCTGTCTTTATGACCAGTGCTGAGGTGAGAGCGGCCAGGTAGCCCACTGGGAGCAACATCTTCTTCCCATGAATGTGGCTCAGTCTTGGCTATGAACAAATAATGAATTCTGAGGTGGTGGGATGTAAATGGATTTCAGCACAAATTAACTGAGCCGGTCCTGGGCACAGAGAGCGACATGCAGTGGAGGGTGAGTATTGGTGTGGGTGTGAGCTAGGAGAGCAGCATGGGGCGTGCAGAGGGGATCAGAAGGTCACACGCGTTTCCGGCCCCGTTTACAATGAAATCCACAAGTTGATCGCGTTGACCTAAAGTTTAACGAGCACTAGGCATGTAAATCTAGCAAGGGTCATGTTTCTCAAGAAGCAATTGAATTCTCAGCTACACGCACTAAACTTTGAAGACAAAGCCAAGACACCGAGTTCAAGCAGAACTAAGCAGCATCCCGAGTCAAGAAGAGCAAGATACCAGTGTTCACAACGCCCACACACTCGGGAGACTGACAGTTGAGGTAAGTGGTGACATACAGCAGCAGACGCAGAGATGTTAGGCTCTAGGCCAGGACCGTTAGGTGACTAACATTTGTTTTCCCCAAGTTTTTCAGATGTGGGAAAAAATAAAGACTTGGTTACTTAGTCCCCCCGGAATGCTGAGCAGCAAGAGAATACTCTGTTCCAAGGTTCCACTCAAAGCTCTATCTAGTCAACCTTCCCAGGAAATCAGATTTGCAGTTTCATTTTTTAAGAGACATTTATTTCTGACTTTTGGGTGTAGCATTTGTCTTTGTGTTTTCGGCCTGTTGGTCTCCTGAGTGTGCTTGTTTTTCCAGAAGCAGGAGCTCAGAGCTGCGTTCCGGGGCAGCCCTGGCTCAGCCCTCAGGGCTAACTGTAGGGTGTGCCAGGACTGTCCCCTTCTGTGACTGGGGGGATTGGCTGGGGTGGCCTGGCTCAGTCCTCGTCCCCCCTACTGCAGATACCCTGTTATCCCGGCATGCAAAAGCATGCAGCTGCTTTGCAGAGTCCCTCCCCAGTGCTGCAACTGAGTCCCAGCCAGACAAGCCTCCATCTGCCTGCGCAGCTTCCCCGAGCCTTGGGGACCAGCTCACCACAACGCCCAGGCCCCTGTCTGTGCACAGTGAACCCACTCCGCCAGGGCTCACCCCTAGGTCAGAACTCACAGAAGCTCTGCTCAAGTCTTCTTCCCACTCTTCGAGTCTACGGTGCTGAAGGGGAAAATGTCACTGCTACTAAGTTAAAAAAAGAAATTGTGATACTGGAGATCGAATCCAGAGGAGCTCTACCACTAAGCTGTACCTCCAGCTCATTCTTATTTTTTATTTTGAGACAGAATCCCATTAATTTGCCCAGGCCAGACTCAGTTCTCCTGCCTCAGCCTCACGAGTAGCTGGGATTATAGGTGTACCCATGCCCGGGTACATTTGTAAAATTTTTGATATTTCTTTTTCCCTGCATCTCTTCCATCTGCTGAATCCCTGCAAAATGACCCAACTTTTCAAATGCATGTGCCCTTGTTGGGCACATCAAACCCTCCCTAATTCCACCCTTTGGAAAGGCACGCGCTATATTTAAAACCTGCCCACATTATTTGGCAGCAGAAATGCATAATGCAGTGTTTTGAATCCGAGCCCTGTTTATGGCATTGCTTCTCAGAGGACAAGTTTCGAGATCAGTTGACAATTACTATTCCTCATCCGGCCTCAGGGCCTCTGGCAAAGGAGCACAGAGCAGAAAGCAATTACAGGAAGCAGGCAGAATGTCAGCAGAGTGGCACGATGTGGCACCTTACAGAATCACCAAGGAGGAGGATTAAGGAAAATCATCCAAAGTAATTATCCTAAAGACCAGTGGGGATGAGGCAAAGCTCCTACAGGTTCTCAAGATGCATCCTAATGTCCTCAGCCAGGAAGACTAAAGGGATGTTTTGCCAGAATAATTTGATAGAATAAAGACTACCGCTCAGAAAATCTGCAATTAAATGTGCACCTGCAAGAACACTCTTCCTGTGGAGCTCCCGTCTGTCTTCCTGTCTAATCTGCAACCTTCCTGCCACCCCTTTCTCTGGCTCTCCATATATATAAATAAATTCTTTTTCAAGTTTGGATTCTGAAACTAAGTCCAATGAATGGGACTGAGTTCAAAAGAATGCTTGAGCTGGAAAGAGTTGTAAAAATATATAGTCCTAAAAATGTAAAAAGATGGCATTTTAGAATGAGATCAAGAGTTTTTCATGTAAGAGACTCAGGGATCATACTCATGGTTAGGAAATGCACCCCTTCGCTTGCTTCTATCTCTTCTCTCCACAGCTACACATATTTGCAAGATTTTAGGAAGTCGGCCTTTGTCCTAACCAGTTTCTTAGCCAAGCCCCACCGGGTTTCTCAGTCTCCATCTCAAGTGGGGCTTGAAACTAACACACTGCCAGATGCTGAAATATTTCCAGATCTCCATGAAGCCCATCGTTAAAGGAAGCACTCTAGACCAGGGCACTCTGTGCATCTACAGAGCGGACTCTCTGGGGGATTTTAAGACTTAATCAATCACCTATCGTTTGCATGATGAGCAAGGCATTGACTAACGGGGCTGGATCTTCGTCTGGTCACACTTTGTGTCCTGGGTTCCTGAGCCCCATGCCACCTCTGTGTACCCTGTAGCCACCCTGGGTTATCCTGCCTACTGCTAGCCACGTTTACATCTCTGACTGTGGATTTTCCGTGCTGCAGAATCTCCACAGCAAAATTAAACAGTTTGCCTGTGCGGGCTTCTGTCCATCACACAGGGAGGTCCTAGGTTGCCTCTCAAAGTCCAAATAGGTCTGCTTTGACAACACAGGTTTAAGACTGGGCTGAAAGAAACATCATTAAAAAGCTGAATGTGCAAGGGAGAAAGCACGGTGCCTACCAAAGCCAAGAAAAAAATTAAACCAAGAATTTAGAATTCCCTTAATTCTAGGGGCAACTACATCTACTTCCCTGGCTCAGCATGTCCTGTTTGTGCAAAAGATGGGCCACAATCGATGCCTCCCGCAGGACCCGGCCACATCGCTCCAGCCAATTTGTTCACTGTCAGCTGGACTCTGAGGAACAGTCTGCCATAGAATGCAAGAAGCTTGTTACAAGCGTTGGGGTCATTTTTTCCAGCCGTCCATGGTACATCCTGAGTGCGTTTCTCACCTGGTGGCATTCCTGTCCCCAGCCCTCTGCGGCAGGTGAGTGGCAGCTCCCGGGAGGGCACTGATAGACTGTTAGTCACTGTAACGGCACAGCTTGAAACACAACGCATAAATTTCCTGGGAATGCTTCTCATCCCCAGGAAGCTTTAACTTGCTCAGATGCATGTGGGGCTGCTAAGCTGTCAAAGAAGCTGTCCCTGGAAAGCCTCTCATTTTTCTTTTAGTACTGGTTCTTAAAAAGTCACAAAGCAAAACAAATTACCCCATAAAAGCATAGTGGCCAACAGAAAAATCTATGAAAGCCTCCCGCAGGCCTGTAGCTGCCACGACGCACATTCATGTCCCCAGCAGGCACCCACCTCCCAGAATGCAGGGACTGTGGGCTCTGCAGGGGACCTGGGACCCAGAGGGCAGGGCCCACTCTGTCACTCCCAGCCATCCACCAGAGCATCCTCACAGAGCTCACCGTGACAACATCCCCCTTGTATAACCCAACAGGTGACCCTGGTAGCTAAGTTTCTGACTCTATGGGGAATCTGATGATGCCAACCCCTGTCCTCACTGAGAAAAATCCTTCCATCAGCTGTGTCTCAGGCTCGGCCTTCGGATGTTTCCACCCCTCCCACCTCGTACACCGGCCACCTTCTCTCTCCTATGCCCTTGGCACATCCATTGACACCCATCTCTGGGCAGACTTGCCCTCCTCTAGAAGCTCAGTTATTACCAACACACCAACTTCTCTCCAGCATTCTCCTCCTCCACAGCCATGGCCTCTGGACCATCCACTTGTCATCTAGTGGTCACACTTAGAGCGTCCAAAACAGATTCCTGACCACGTTTTCGTCCACTCAAGGAATCTCTCGGCACCACGCAGCTGCTCAAGGAGTCCAGGGTGGCCCTCACGCCTTCTCCAGGCCACATGGGGCCTCAACATCCCACCCCCTCCACCACACGCCTCCCTTCTTGGCAGCCCCTCAGCCCTATGTCACTGGGTGCCACACAGCACAGCCCAGTGGCTCTGCACTCTGACCATATCACACCATTTGCCCTGCTGGGTGCCCCACCGCTCTGAGGATAAAGGAAGATTCTCAAGGGCTTCTCCAGCCCACCCACCCAGTGGCTCCACACCAACAGGTCTTCTTTCATTCCCTCCCCTGTGCCCTCTCTCGCCCCTTCCTTCAGCTCCAGGACCTTCCCTGGTCTGTCCCTCAGTCTGTCTGGCTCCTCTGTGGCTCCCTGCTGCCTCCTGCTCAGCTTCAAATTAACTGAAGCACCTTGCTGCTGAGTGTATCCCCAGGACGGCTCCCTGTGCTTGCTGTGCCCTCCCACGGCCCACAGAGGGGCTGACATCCAGCACCTCCCTCCTGTGGCCCTAACGCTCTCTTCCTCTACTCTGTGGGCTTCGGGGCTCAGGAGGGCCCAGCGCCTGGCCCAGCACCTGGCGCACACGCGATCACCAGCAAATATGCATAAACTAAGTCGATCCGCTCTCACAGCTCCAGAGAATGGGAAGTACCTCTCTGCCGTCTCCGTCCTCCCCCACGGGAGGCTGCCTGGGACGGGTGTGCTGTGGCCGGGCTTCCCCCTGCACCACGCAGAGTCTCCCACAGGGAGGGCGGGGCCGGGGCAGACGGAATCACACGGGGCACGTGTGGCACTACACCCTGAGCTGGGAATGGCTGGGGTCACAGGCATGCACCACTGCACCCAGCTACCTATGGATATTAGACAGATTACCAAACCTCTCTAAGCTGTCTTTTCTGCAACTGTATAATAATAATATTTAACTGGGATTTTAGGGAAGTTTTAAATGTACTCTTCCCTCTGAAGTTTCAAAGCTTTTAGTCTGCGAAATAAATTGACTATATATAACAGGGAAAAGGACAGACACATTTTCCACATGCCTCAGGCCTGGGAGACGAGACTCATGGAGGCCCAAGACGCTGAACCTGCACTGAGCTGATGGGGAGGTGGCATGCAGGCTGCAGAGGCCAGGCAGACAATGCACCAGGGTCCTCTGCCGGGAGACGGGGTCTCTCAGGTGACCACCACCTGCCATCGCCTCCGGGCCATCTGTGGGCCCCCCAGTCTCTTCTTCCTATGTCAGGAAGAAAAGGTTTTGCCTCTGTTCACTGTTTGCTAAGGCAGAGAGGTACTTTTTTTTTTTTTTTTAACCAAAAGACAGCTTTCAGAACCATTCTTGTGTCGGCAGAAATCTGCAGTTTCTCTGAATAATCAACTTGAAATAGTCCAAAGAAATGTAGTCGAAGCAGGCTATTTTCCTCTCCCATAGGACAATAGGAAGATAAAAGGCAACACTGCATGTAAAACATAGTAATGAATCCCTTCGACAGTGTACATTTAATAAACAACACCAATCCCCACTAGAACCTACACGGTCGGCTCTGTGGCAAAAACCCGAACAAACCAGGACTGCTAAATAAACGGCGGTACACGGAGGCCAAGGAGCGCTGTGACGGTGTCAAAACACCTTTAAATAATGAAAAGCCATCATCTTCTAGGAAGAAGAGAAGAAACTGAGAGAGGCAGGCAGGACCCTGTTACTCATAGGATGATCAGGATTTCTTCTGCACTTGAATTACAGACCTAAACTGGACCCTGTATCTTCACTGCTTTCTTCTGAAAATCCTTCTATAAGGGAGTAGGGAACTATTTCAAGAAAGACACCGTGAAAGAATGACATGCTGCTACTATTTCCACTCACCCTATTAAAGAAAACTTCCTTCCATATAGAAGCAGACTCTCTTAAATAGCACCCTTTAGTCTCAGGCTGTGTGGTCTATGACAGCGCTTCCCACGGGGCAACCAGGGCTTCCACTAGGAGCCCAGGAGGGAAGCAGGCGGCTTCCACAGACTGCCAAGAATTCCCCTCCTCCAGAGACGATGAGTCCATGGCTCCAACCAGACCCTCCTCCCTGGAGGCCTGCTTGTCGCACACCACGCTCAGGCAGCCAGAGCGACGCAGCCCCACGGGGTTCTGCCAAGGAGGCCGCCAGCCCAGTTTTGCCCAGTCTGGGCATCGGAATCACGGTGAGCTAGGGGCTGCCCTGTCCAAGTGTTATTCTGGGAAAAGGGCCAACAAGTTTTCTCCAATTCTGAAAAAAGTCCATCTCCTTAAAAAAGTTATTTTTAAAAAACTTTGTAAGAGGATATTTATGAGGAAATTTTCATATAAGTATGCCAAAACTGTGCACATTAGCAAGTATTTTGTGTTTGGAACTTCAGACGAACTGTGGGGAGTCCTTCCCCTGCCAGTACAATGTGCACCCCATACCACCCAACTCCACGCCTGTCTTCTCTTAGAGTTTACAAAACGTGCTCATCTGTGTGACCCCACTTGCTTTGCAGTCCCATAACGAGATGTAGGAAGAATTGTAACCCTGTTTCACAAATAAGAAACTAAAGCTCAAGGAAGAAAAGACATTGGACCAGGAACACATGGCTACTTCCCACTTCCCTTCCACGGAAATTGACTCTGATCAGAAATCCAGCTGCTTGTGCCTGGCACAGACCAGTCACAATCATCGCATCCCTTTGCACTATGACTTCAGGCTCCTGAACACTCCATAGGAACACAGCTCCTTGGCCCCCTCAGTCTTCTGCCAGCCCAGTCACCTTAGAACAGTGGCGACATCCTTTTCCCACTCAAACATGGTGTCCTCTCCCTGCAACCTCAGCCCAGAATGCACAATCGTGACGTCCAGGATATTCTGGAAAGGGAGATGCTTGTTTGTATGAAAAATACCAGGTTAGAGACCCCTTGGAGTGTGGACCACGTGTTTCCCTAAACCCCCCTCTCCCCACGGTAGCCCCTTTCCCACACACGGCCACCTGTGGCCTCTATGGCTTGGATCATGAGCAACCTTGGTCAGCTCCACGTTCCATAGGACTTGTCTTAAATATTGGTGACCTTTGGGCCCCCAGTGATTCCTTTCACTCCCCAGTGCTCACACTAAAACTGACATTGCCCAGTAAGAGACAGACCAGAGGACTCTGCACACCCACCCCACCCCACCAGCAACCAGTTTAAATTCACTTAACATTGTGGGGGAGAAAAGCAGGCTAAGAATGAGACTTGCCTGGAATTAATGTTTGCAGATTCGGTGCTATTTTTGCCACAGAATTAGCATAAATTCTGCCCCATTCAAATAGCTTTCTCCTTCTCTCTGTCCTTTTCCAGAACTCCCAGAATGGGCTGGAATGTGGGACAGAATTTCCTACAGCATGCAAGCACCACCCATCTGTCTCTAATTTTACCAAATGACCTTGAGAGCCAAAATTCTATTTTATTCTTCTTGCTGATATTCTGGTTGGGCCAGTGAGCATCTTCTCTTTCAGAATAAGCTGAGCATTGAAGGCCGAACTGAAGAAGGTGCAAGCAGACCCCGAGGGGTTCGTGGCTGAGCCACATCGCAGAGCAAGACCCTGGACCACTCAGACCTGGCAAGGAGCAACAAGTCCAGCAATGAGTTTAGCTTGTTTTCAACATCGTAGAAATGACTATGTTGTCTCCGCGGAATATGGACAGAAAGACTCTGCCTAACACCGAGAGGGTCCTTCACAGACTTTGTGACAGGAGCCAGTATCTCTTCGATGATTCTTTTGTTCAGAGTACCCCACAAATACTGTGGTAGTGGGAGCATTACCAGTATTGTAGTGACCAGCGGTCCTTTCCAGGATCTTGCTGCCATGTTCAAAGAACTGGACAAAACTACTGGTGAATGTGCAGGTTTAATGGTTATTGAGGGCAAAAGAAGGAAAGAAGAAAAAGAAGCACAAAGAAGTACCCAAGAAGAAAAAGTCCTCTGAAAAGTGTTCTGCAGAGCGTGGGCCAGTAAAAGTCGGAAAAGAAGTCCACCCTGCAGGGTGAGGGTGGACCGGTTTTCTTTCCTAGCTTCTGACTATGACCCTGCTTGTTCCTAAAGGCAGAGATGACCTTGGTCACTGTGAACTGCTCTTGTCCTCCTTGTTCTTCTTAACCTTGTCACTCTCAAATACTAGGCCCGCAGGAGAGAAAAAAGGACCATGGGGACTTCCCCTAGCAAGCTGTGCCTCTCCCAACGCAAGGACCAGGAAAACTCCCTTCCCTTCCTCCTCGGAAATAGAGAGGCCAGGGCTCCACCCACTCAGCCCCAGTGACCCAGGAGATCTCCCCACACATGCAGGGAAGGAGCGCATTGCTGCATCAGAAGAGCCTATGGCCCAGAGATACCCCCCACCCAAACTGGCACAAGACGATGGGCGCCCTTGTGAGCAGGAAGGCTGCGACAGAGAGCACCCCAGCTGCTCAGGAGGCCGAGGCTGCTCAGGGATGGGCAGCACAGGGGCAGCCCCGCATCCAGGTGCACAGGGGACTCCTGGGGGTACAAGTCCCAGTTCTGATCTAGGCGGGACAGAGCTGTGTCCATGGAGTCCATCCAGCCCCTGCTCCTCCTGGCTGCTCAGGGAAGGCCCTGCCCACTGTCCCCTCTCCTCCCCTGCCTGCCATGCCTGGCTGTCGCCTGCCTCTGCCTCTCTTCTAGGAAGCCTTCCTGAGCCCTGGTGAGCAGGTGAGGCGTGCCTCCCTGCTTTCCTGTCCCCACAGGTGCCGCACTGTCTATCTCCTCGGCTACCTGAGGAAGGAGACCTCTCGCTTGTGGTTACTCCCCACCATCTCAGACAGTCCTCCGTGAAGTGGAAGGCACCGAGCTGGCTGGATGAAGATGCTTACAGTGAGTGTTTAGGACCAGGTCATCCAGAGAAGGCCAAAGCTATTTACCAGAATGGCCACAAACCAGCGCTGGGCCAGCAGTAGACACAATACGAGCCTGAGTTCCAGCATCCTGGGCAGTTGCTATTTAAATCCCACAGTAGCAGTCCAAATTGGAGTGAGGTTTAAAATAAAATTGAGTTCATAGATAAAGGTCTCACAGCCGAGCCACCATGGCGGCAGACACAGCAGCCAGGCTGACAAACATTGTCTGCTGTGGGCCAGTTCTGTCACTGCTTGGCTTGGCAAGGATTGGAAAAACTGGGAAGTGACAGATGGAGAAGAGGAAAGCAGAGTGGCAATTGTCTTGAGGACAGAATCGGCGCGATGTCACTGACCTAATGAAATCTCTCCAACCCAATTCCCCCCTCCGTGTGGCCCACCCTCCTCTCAATTTGCTGAACCCAAGAGGGTTTGGACAGAGCCTTACCTGCTGCAGGGCCTTTGGACCTGCGGTCTTCTCTGCCCTGAATCCACTTCTATCTTCACTCCTCCTCGGGGCTTCTAGAATACATGTTTATCTCTGTGGAGACTTTGTTGACTCTGCTATTAAAACTAGGTGTTCCCCATCACATCTCACTAACCTCAATCTCTGTTTTTTCTTTCTTTCATCATATTACTTGTAAGGAGTGATCAAAAATATGGTGAATGTTTAAACTTTCAAAATTTATTACAGTAAAAGACACATTGCCAAGAATTCCCCTCAAAATCCTCCCCTTCACTTCAAAAATGCCTACCCCATCACTCTTGCTGCTTTCCGAAGCAGTTCTGGAAATCCTCTTTCATGAGTGCCTTTACTGGGTGTAATCTCATACTGTGGTGTATGTTGCTGCCAAGCCCCATCCAACAGAAAGGCAGGCTCGTAAAAGTATGACCATGATCTTCATCTACCTTAGTCACTAGATCTGGCACCATGTGACTTCTGGCTCTTCCCCTCAAAGTCAGAATGACCTTGAGGGGCTGAGGATTTAGCTCAGTGGTTAGAGTGCTTGCCTTACAAGCACAAGGCCTTGAGTTCAATCCCAAGCACAAAAAAAAAAAAAAAAAGACCATGAAAGGTAAAGATTTTGAATTAATTCAGGACATTGAGGCACCCACAACCATGCAATAAAGACATTCAGAAATATGGACTTCCAGATCATGTTCAAATGAGAAGGGGAATAAGGGAGGGGAGACAAGGAAGGGAAAGGAAGGGAAACGGAAAAAAGAGAGTAGAAGGAAAAAATGGAAACAAAATTTTTGTAAATGGGGAGGGGAGGAAGGTTGAAGAGAGTGGAAGGGAATGGGAGAAAAGAAGAATCAAGATATGTTATGTATAGGTACAAATTCCCTATGATGAATGTGACCAATATGTATGACAAATATGTACTAATAAAAAAGTTTAAAAAAAAATGATCTTGGTTAAACTTTTAAAGAAAGAAAGAAAGAAAAGTGGACTTCTAAAACTGCTTCAGAAAGTGGCAAGTAGAATGGAATAAGTATGTTCAAAGCAAAGAGGGCAAGTTTTGAGGGGGATTCGTGGCAATGTATCACTTATTACAACAATTTTATTTAAAATTTTTAGATATTTACCATATATTTTGATCACATCTGTTATGGCTTGTGTCTAGTTGTCCCCTCAAAGCCTCATGCAGTCATAGGTGGGGCTTTTCAGAGGTGGCTAGATCTAAAGTGCGCGATACTAGGATTAAGTATGTGATGCTGGGATCAAGAGTGTGTGATTACTAAATTAGGCCACTGATTGGTTTGGGATAGTTCTGGGAGTGGATAATGGGAAGGGCCGCCCTGGGTGTGAGTTCTACCCACCCTCAGCGTGGGTAGCCTGGGTACAATATAAGGGACAGAAAAAGGGCTACTGTGGTCACTGCTGGTCACTTGATGCTTCCTCACTACTTTGCTGCTTTGCTGCCTTCTGCCCACCATGAACTGTTTCTCCTCTGTGACACCCCTCTGCCAGGCTGCCCTGCCTTGGAGCCAGCCAACTAGGAACTGAAACCTCTACAAACCGTGAGCTACAATAAACCTTTCCTTCTTTAACTTTGGGTGTCGAGTATTTTGTCTCACCAATGAGGAAAGTAACTAAGACAACAACTCACATACAACTTGTGATTGTTTAACTTATTTATCCGTTCTCTAGAGGTGCTGGAAAGTTTGCTCTTCCTCCCAGAGTGTATTTCACAAGGGCTGGGCACCCTGCCGAGCTTGTTCATTGTTGCACCTTCAGTACTTAACACCGGTCGCCTGGAGAGAGGTCACTGTTGGTTTCTGTTGTTGCTGTCACTATTATTTTTCAAAAGAATTTCTTTAACATTCATGAAACAGAAGTGATATATCAAATTATTGACTCAGGCAGGAACTTCTCCATTTTCTGTATACTTTGTGTGTCATATATCAAAAAGCAGCTGTTAGTACTTACTGAAGCATGTCAGCATTCAGTAATATATATAATGGGTGCCAGGCAGGTCTGAGTTAGCCTTGTGAAGAAATCCCTCCCAATAAAAGAAAATGAGATTTCATGATTAAGGAATTTAGAAATAATCAAGAGAGGGTTAAAAATAAAACTAGCAGAGGCCAAGTAAACCAAAGAATAGCTACTGACATGCCTTCCGAAATCATGTTCCAGATTATAAATTTCACATAAAAAATAAAATAAAATAATTGCTTGCCAAGTCACATAAAAAGCATGAATTCTGGGAGAACTTTAGCAGAAATGGAAATTTAGAGCCTAGAACGTCCCCAGTCCCACTTCCCCACCATCAGAGGATCCCTGTATTTTATCATTCTGGTGAGGAGGTGCCAGCACCAAACTGATTTTAATCGCCCAAACCAGGTCTATTAAATTAATTAAAAACAATAGCCAAAAATGCCCTAGGGAAAGTTTTAAAATGAGCTTTTGTGGGTTTGAAATTACTTGATAAAGTCTGCGCTCAGGGCCTAGGCAATTTAAACATTAGCCTTTTTTTCCTAATATCTCATCACCCCCATCAAGACATTTCCCATCCCCTTTAAGCTAGATTTCAAAACTAATGAGTAACAAACAATGTTTTGCACGAATGCTAGTGGGTCTGTCTTCATCTTCAGGAGGCTCAAAAATGAACATTCCTGTCAAAGCCAGAGAGCAATGCATCCTAGTGACCCTTCCTACTCGACCCCTCCCGCCAAACCTTTCCCTCCGGTCCCAGCCTGGGAACCCCGGAAGTAGCTGTAACTTCAGCCCACAAGATCAGCCTGAGCTCTCTGAAGTCCAGCCCAGGGCTCAGGTTTGTATTGTTCGTTAAGTGTGTAAGATGAAGGCGAACAGAGTAGGAGGCTGTGGGGAGAAGCAGGAGAGAAGAGATACTAAGCCACACTGAGGACTGTGTTTTGTGAAGCACTGCGCTTGTGAAATTAATCCTCATCACAACTCTAACGTAAGAATCATTCTCAGATCTTTTCCAGGTGAAAAAACTGAGGTTCATGGGAGGATGAGAAATTTGCCGAAGTCTGATCCAATAAACAGTAGAGCTGGGATATGAACCCAGGTCTCTGACCACACAAGTCAGGTTCTTCTTTTTGCACTGCAGAATTAGTTTTGCATTCCATCTAACTTTACCGGTAGGCACAGGTCACCCAAGGAGACGGCCCAGGAAGAGAAAGGAGACACAAACCACAGCACGCTCCAGGAACAAACGTCGATCCTGGGCAACCGTTACCAAAGCGGAGTCCTTGGAGTCTTGGCAACAGGAAAAGGGAGTCTGCAGCCTTGGGCCCTGGGGTAGAGATGGTAGAGATGCTCCTCACAGGACAAAGGTGACATTCAGGGGGTTTCCAGAACTGAGGAGACCACCAGGCTGCCCTCCAGGGGTTCTCTGCAGACCAAAGCACATCTGTAGCATTTGCTGCCCTTTGTTACCAGCGATGAGTGCTCTGGAATTCACAGAAGAGCACGGAGATGTCCTCACTTCAGAGATCATGGAGAATCCTCAATCACCTGAAGTGCCAGGCTTTATGAACAAGATATCTGGACATTTTCCGTGCAACTGGAGAATATAGAACCGGAACCACAGAAGGAACATGGCAGCGAGGCCTATTTCTACAGCCTGGAGGAGGAAATCTGATGGGCAAACCATCCAACAATTGAGCCAGCTCCTCAGAACACCAGGAGCTCTGCTGTGGACACAGTTACATGGCCTGGAAGGCCAGTAATCAAACACATGGCTGGAAGATTCCTATATGAGGACTTAAGATTAAACTGCTTCTACAATTCAACTTGCATTTAATAACTGTTTTAGTTACTTTTCTCTCGTTGCTGAGACAAAATACCCGACACCCAAAGTTAGGGGAAGAAAGGTTTATTTAGCTCACAGTTTGTAGAGGTTTCAGTCCACAGTCAGCTGGGTCCGAGGCAGGGTGGCACGGCAGACAGGAAGAATGCAGCCAGGTAAGCAAGGAATGCAAGCAAGGAGTGAGAAACAGCTTCTTACTGTATTTTATATTTTATCCAGGCTACTTGGCTTTAGGGTGGGCAGTATTCCCACCCTTAATCCTAATACCCCGAATCCTAGTGTCACATCCTTGATCCCAGCAGAACCATGCCAAACCGATCAGTGGACTGATTTAGTAATCACACACTCTAGATCCAACTACCTCTTACCATATGAGGCTTTGAGGGGACATGTAGACACAAACCATAACAAAAACACTTTCTCTCTTTGCAAGAAAATCTATATATGGTTTCTAATGCTGCCATAACAAATTACCACATTTAGTAGCTTTGCATAACACAAACTCATTGTCTTACAATTCTTACCATCCTCTTCCTGGAGGCTCTAGAGGACAATCTATCCCTTCCTTTTCTCTTCCTCCATCTCCAAAGCCAGTGACAGGAGTCATGTCCTTCTCATCTCACATGACTCCAGCCTCTTTGGCTGGCTCTCTTCCACTTTTAGGCCTGCCCACATTATCCGGGTTCATCTCCCTGTATTGAGTTCACGGATTAGCAATCCTAATTCCATTCACAACCCTAATTCCTCGTCGCCATGCAACATAACATATTCAGCATCTCCAGGGATGAGGATGTGGATATCTTTCGGCAAAGGGAGACTTTATTCTGTCTACCACAAGGACGTTGTCAAAATGCACCAGTGTGTTCCCCACTTCGGGCTGGCATGTAGGTCGGCCACATGGGCTGTGACACTCTGCCTTCCCAAGTGACCACAGGAATGGCAAAGGAATGAACAAGCATATACCGGCCTCCAAGAGTGTTGGATTTGGCCTCCACCTAACGCCAACCAGCCAAATAAATGGCAACAGATATTCTCTGTTGGGTAGCTCTTACCTCTCTGTATGGGGTGCCAAGTGGCCTAATGGACACTACCCTCCTGACATACCCAGAAGCCTCAGTATGCAAAGAAGCCAACTGAAATTATCTAGCAAGGGAGCCTCTGAAATGAACAGGCTGTGAGGCTGTAAGACGGGAAAACAAAACACGGCTCTGCCCTCCCTTCGCCATCAGAAGGGGACCAGCCGTGCGGGTTAGGTTGAGACAGTCCATGTGCCCTCTGCCCCACTGCAGATTTGGGTCTTCCCGTCTGCACACCCAGGCAGGCAGCCGCAACCATCAGTCAGCACAGTAGGGAGAACCACAGGACACAAGGCGGGGGCTGTACACTCAGAAACATGGTGCCATTCAGAGCTGCCACTGATGGGAATACAGCAGCGTGGCAGTGCTCTGGCCGTGCTGCTTCTTGTCGATGGAATCCCTGACCTATGCCACACTGACCTGCGTTTCTGTGCAGTTTCACCCTGTGACACCTTAGCACAGCCGTCCTCTGAATGGCAGTGGATTCCTGATTGCGGCTCTTTCTAGGTTTAGCGAGCATGCATCCATGCGTGTTGTGAAAGCCCTTTCAGTCACCACCAGTGGCGTCTCAGCCAGGACTCCTGTGGTTGGTTTGGACGCTCAGGTCTGGCCCGGCACTTCCGGAGCCTAGATGGTGCCGGAAGCTGTGTTGGCGCGGCTTCCCCTCCATGGCCTCCTCCTCCTGCCGGCTCTTGCCTGTGAGGACAGCAAGCTCCCAGTGGTGCTGGGCTTACCCCTCGTTCTCCTGGCAACACCAAGAGAAAAGAAAACGCTTCTTCTCGGTGCCCCTCTACACAGGGGGGATTCTGAACTGTTTGACTTCAGCAGGTTTTACTGGCTTAGCGGTGGTCATGTGCTCCCTGTGGGCCAATGACCATGACAACAGACACACAATCTCTGATTAGCAGCCTCCATCACTGGCCCACAACCGGAGCGGGCATTAACCACTGAGATAAAGGGAAGTGGATTCCCCAAGGAAAATGAGGACTCGGCTACCAGAAGGGAAAACGGATGCTGAGTGGGCAGAAACAGCAGATAACCATCACTACGTGGGGGTGACACTTTGAGTCAAATTACTGGCGACCTCTGACTCAGTATTAGCTAACACGGAACCGGAAGAGGGTGTCACCATTGGAACGGGCAGGCACCACGGGGAACATCCCAAGACTGGAGCACAGTCTGAGCAGTGGGGCACAGAGGGAACCCCACAGGACCAGGAAAGGCCAAAAGATACCCAGCGGCCACTGAGAAGACAGTGTGCTCACAAACTCAGCTGCTTCCCTCACTCACACTAATCCTGACATCACTCCTAAGAAAATGAAAAACAAAATGAGAGAAAAAAGGGTAGAAGGAAGTGGTGAGTGGTGTGGCCTTGGATGTGGCATCCTCTCAAAGCCCCTGTTCTGTCCACCTCTGTAAAGTGAGATTAATAATAATTCCTGCCTCAAAACAATCAGTGTGGCCTTGTGCCTATAAATCCTCTCTGAGGATGCGACAGACTCCTCCCGTCCACACGCGGATGCCCTCATCTCTCCCCTCACCCTCTACATCCAGGCAGCCCTGGGAGTGGCTCTGTCCCCTAAAATGAGGCAGAGGTAATGTGGCTTCTAAGATTTGCCTGTAAGATGCCACCATGCTTCTGTGACTGCGCTTTTGGAAAATCCCCCCTTGGAAGCTGGTACAGAGCGGAACAGCCCAAGGGCTGGGGATTTAGCTCAGTGATTAGAGTGCTTGCCTTGTAAGCACAAGGGCCTGAGTTCGATCCCCAGCACCACAAAAAACAAAACAAACAAACAGAGTGGAACAGCCCAGCTGAGTCCAGGCAACACTCAGAATCAGATGAAATGCAGAGCATTATTGTTTGGTTGTTTTAAAGTGTATTTTAATTAGTAGGTAATATTTACATGTTGGTGGGGTAAGTATGACATTTCGGTAATGTGCACCCTTCATGGTGATCAAGTGGGGCGATCAGCATTGCATCACCTCCAACACTCATTTCTTTGCACTGGGAGCATCCAAAATCCTCTTTTCTCACTATTTTGAAATATGCAGCAAGTTACTGTACCTGCTTTCATCCTACTGTGCTATAGAGCACCAGAACTTCCTCCTTCCATCTGCCTGAAATTCTCTACCCACCAACCAACATCACTGTCCTCCCTCTGCTTCTCCTTCCCAGGTCTTCCCCGGAGCCCAAGGAGAATCGCCCACTTTTGCTTCTATTCAGCTTCCAGCATGAGTGAGAAAAAAGCCCAGTTATCTGACGCATCCACCTGGGGGTGGCATGACACAGGGGTCGGCAGCCGGAACAACGTGTCTGCAGAGTATCTGTGGCTCCTGCTGCTGTCTTCCTGCAGTCTCTTCTCGCAGCCCAGAACCCCTCGTCCAGGTGCCCGGCCACATCTCCTTGGGACTGTTGAAGGAAAGACTAAGAAACTTGCAGACCACAAGATGCAGTGCAGTCTCCACAACCAGTGCTGGGCCTGAGAGCAGACATGAATGGAGGCATCTGTGAAACTCAAACCATGTTTAGTTGATAATAAGGAACGCAAGACCAGCTTCTTAACAATGTGTTATAGCAATGTAATACAGTAACAAAGGGAGAGCAAGACGAGGGGTATATGAGAATTCTCTGGACTGTGGGCAACATTCCATACATCTAAAATTACCTCTGAACAAAGAAAAATGTTACTTACACTCTGGCAGAGTAGTTCCTCACGTGGGGACAGGGTCCTGCTCTGCCCACTGGTCTTCACCTGCCACATCCCAGTGTCCTGGTCACTGGGCGACTCAGAGCCACCACCACACAGCCCACACTGCCGCCACCACACCACCACACTGCCCACACCCAGCTCTGAGGAGAGTGACTACCTCCAAAGGGAGAGTGCTTCCAAGGCTGAGGTCACCAGTCACAGGCAGGAATCGTGTCCTTGCTGTGTGCCCTCATCACTGATACGTGAAACGCCTTTCCTGGAACTTCATTCTGCATTCGAAGAAATGGGCCACATTAGCCACCTCCAGGTGACTATGCAAAGTTTATGAAATTACTTTGCACCCTTTGATGGTCATCAGTGCAAGCAGACATGATATGTCTAGATGGATTTGGCCTTCAAGTGTCTCCAAAGAGAACTCTCATCTCTTACCAAGTTTATGTCAGAAATATTAACCTTTCTTTCCCTCTGTGTCTTCCTATTTGTTTAACATTTTAGAGATCAGAAGAAAATGAGTAAAGGAACAGCAATCTTGGCTGCCTGGTCATCTGCATCTTTTCTTCTTGATGGACATTTGCAACAGAGGCGCCTACATTTAACACACTGGCAACACAAGGCAGAGCACTGTGGACATGAAATGTCTCTAAGATAAACAGCACTTTCCAGGAGGCAGTGGACTTGAGAAATGACCTCCTGAAAGGAATCGCCATTCTTGGGCAGGCAGCCCAAGAAGAGCAGCGTGGAAACACCAGGCCAGACCAAAGCTGTCTCTGCTAATTTCACCATAGTAGGATTCCAGAGCTTCTATTTTCTTTCATAGAGAGCTTCAAATTGTCAAGGTCAGCTTCAAGGACAAGCTGACATTCAGTCTGAAGCATCAGTACCCTCCTGTCTTAATAAAGTATAAAATATTCCTTCTAGCCTATGCTGCTACCTACCCCAAGTCCCTTTCCCTGATTTTTGCTACAATCTCGTGTTCCTGCTGAAGTGTTAGTTAAAGGCGGATGGTAATTTTCTTGATCACAACTATGTCGACTCGGCTCTGACCAAAAAGCAATAGTTTCCTAGACTGGTCTACACCAATCCAAAGAAGACACAAGTTGCCAAGTTACTTTCCAAAAATAACAAGTTTACACCTTACATCCCTGTATCTTACTCGTGATTGTACAAATTCTCTAGTGATCTTAAGGAAGTAGAAGAAAGAAGTAATTAGATTATTAGAAGAGTATATGTCAGTATACAATGTATTAGGTCAGAATACAGTGATATCTGTGTTTCTTGTGTCGCTATCTGTACAATGTCCTGCACGGGCATGTTGTGCAAGTGAAAGAGAAAGCCTAAGAGTTCTCAGTTTTGAAACTAAATGCTATATTAAGAGAAAGAGAGCAAGGAGAAAGAAACTCAGTACCCAGTCTGCTAGAAGTCAAACAAAATCTATTCCTTAGAAAAAATACACTTGCTCAAATTCAAGAAGGTGACAATATGCTACTCTGTATCCTGGTCTGTTTTAGAAAAGTCTTCTCTTTGGTAAATAGATATTATGTTTGTGTTGCTAGTATATTTTAATGGTTAACATTTGAAATCCATTTAACATTTATTTTAATAAAATCTGGTATTTTAAAAACAAGAAAAGAAGACTGTTCCTCACTTTACAAAAGGGTTCACATGCAGGTCTCATTATATACTAAGACCCTTTGGGAAATTCCAATGTGATTGCACTTATTAGAAGTAAATGCACGCACAAATTTTCCTAAGTTGATCTTTTGTGTAAATGGAGATGCACCTCTCTGGCAAGGGCTATATTCATTTTCAATTCCTGAAATGTGACTCTCTCAAAACTCTCTCCTCTTCTGCATCCTGAACCCTGCTACTGATCTTCAGTGACCTCTCCCAGAAGTCTCCTGCATCAAAGCCATAACCCTTTTTCCTAATGTCAGCCAAAGAAATACCAAGCAGACGTGCACTTAACTGGATAACATGGTGCCGTCAGCCATTCCTGCAAACTAGACGATGTAGACTTCGAAATAATTCCCCAGACAGGAAGCATTCAACTGCCCAAAATATTTACCTATTGGGACTTCAACTAAAGCATCCACAATGAATTTTCCTCTTGAAAAAAGGAGCTAGCTCATCAGTCAACTGTGCAATACAAGCACAACTGCACAGGGCAACTGCACAGCTTAGATGGATCAAATGTAAGTTAAGTATCTTTACCCATGAAAAGGAGGAAAAGAGGTCAACTTGCATTCATTCATCACTGCACTTGAGTACACCACCATTTCCATAGCTCTTGAGGGCTAAAGTCCATGTCTACCTTCTCCGTGCAGCCAGGATCTCTGTGCCCCAGTACACCCTTCTTGGTCTCCTCTGAGTCTTCATCGGGATCTCAGGTGAGTGAATGTTCTCCTCTAGGCTGAGCCCCCAGGGAATGGCTGCTCTGAAGGATTTGTGAATGTTCTTGGTAAATTAATGTCCTTGTCATAGACCAGGCTTCCATTTGAGTTTACATACAAAGAGAGGGGGAAAGGAAAGGTCATTAGAGAAGCTGAAAGGAATTCCAAGCGAACAAGAGAAGAACAAAGAGTAAACCAAAGCTTGGTGCAGATGAGCTACAACATGAGAGAAAGAGGGAGAGGGAAAGCACAAAATGGAAAGAGCTGCCAATATCTGATCAGAGTAGTCCTTCCAATAGTGGCAGACTAGTCACTTGGGTCAACTTCCTTGCTGAAGGAAAGTAACACACCTGGACAAGCTATTAAAAAATATTTTCTTTAAACTATCATAAAGCTGAAAAGAGAGTGGAGCTGTTGGGCCAAGATCTACAAGAAAGCAAATCCAAAGATACGACACTGACATTTTGCCAGATGCAAGAGGCAGCTTAGAGACTGAGCAGTGTTTCTGATGTCTTCCAGGGGTGAGAGAGACAGCACATGCAGATCTCTCACAGGGAAATTCACAAAGCTTCATGGAGAACACTGGGCAGACCTAAATAAACGGGGAGCTATACCATGTTCATGGATTATTGCGTGAATGCACTTCAATCCTAATAAACCAATGGAACAGACACAGGCTTATTTATAGATGAGCATTTGGGGTACCACAGATGTGGCATTCACAGGAAAAGGGGGAGATATAATTGAAGACCCACGTGAGGAACATATGAAACTTGACTTCCAACCTCACACCCCATCACTACCTGCACCACTCCCCAACCTCCCCCCGACACACACACATATAGCATATACAGAAAGACTCTCTCTTTTATGTTTGGACATATGATATAAGAATATTCATAAAAACACTATGCATAAGAATATCATTTTTAAATGAAACAATTTTTAAAAACAATTCCATACTAACCAATGAATAAGCTATGGAGTGTTCATACAATGGAATACTATAGGGCAGAGAAAACAAATATCACACCATGGATAAATCTCAGAAATACGATGTTCAAAAGTTACAAAACTGAAAACATAAAAGCTAAAAATATATTCAGGGATATAGATATACATGTCATATGGATTCCACCTCGGCATTTTGCTGGGGAGGCTCCGGCTGGTGAGCATCCACTCCCCGTGCCCCAGCAGGCCTGCCCACACCACCAGGCAGGGCTTGGTGGCTTACTGGGGAACCTCTGGCTGGTGAGAGCCCCCTCCCTGCACCCCAGCAGGCCTGCCCACACCCCTGGGACTTCTAGGCGGCTCTCTGGGGAACCTTGGGCCTGGGGCAGCTCCTTCCCTGAGACCACAGAGGGGCCTGCTGACATCACCGGAGACCCCAGGCAACTCCACTGTGATTCCACGGCTTCCTGGGGAGCCTCCAGACAGTGAGTGCTCCCTCCCTGTGCCCCCGAGCAGGCCTGCCCACACCCCCAGTGACTCCGGTGCAACTCAGCAGCTTACTTGAGAGCCTAGAGCCTGTGAGAGCTCTCTCCCCCAGGCCCAGCAGAGTCGCCCAGCCCACCGACAATTCCATCTCAGCTAGGCAGCCTGCTGGGGAGCCTTGGTTCCTCACCAGTACCAAGTAAAATCAACCATACCGAGTCACCAAGGAAAGCTCTGGAGATATAATGGACACAAGAGCCAACAACCGCATGTACCTAGAAGACATCGTAAGGACAGACTTTTCCTCAAAAAGCATTGATGCTTGTCTTAACATAACCTCCCACAAACATAATATAAAATCAACGTGGAGAACAAATTAAGTGGGAGAAATATATATGTACTCAAAGAAAATGACAAGGCATAGAAGTAAAACACAACCCCAGAGCCCCAGCCCACCCAGAACAAATCCAGAGGACAAGGAGATAGAGGAAATCAGAAGACACCCAACCAAACTCTCAGAAATGATAGCAGTAGAAGTTAAAAAACAGATAGATAAGGCTACAGAGAACATCAGAATAGAAATCATTGCCCAAGTTAAAAAAGAGATGACAATCATATGTCATATGTCATATGTCATAAAGGAAAGTAAGGCCCTGCTGAATGCACAGTTCCAAACAGTGGATATCTCTGGGGGAAAAGAATAGGTTGAGGGATGGCACACAAGGAAGAGACTGAACACTTACGGTGTGTTGGATTGTATGGTGGATAATTGCTGCTTACTTGCAACTCTGCAAAAACTTCAAAAGCATTCTCTTGTATTTACTCAAAGTTAATAGGAACATGACAAATATCCTCATTGGACCAATGATAAATGGCCAGGTTTCTACTCAATATTCCAATAAGGTCAAAACCAAAGCTGAAGTTCTCCATCACAGAAAAAACCTCTTGAGACAAGGAGAAATCTGAAATTTTCTCTGAAAAAAAAAAACTGAATCATCATTTCAACTACATTATTTAAAATATTACTTCTTGAATGTTTAAAGTTGCCAACATAGTGCAGGGACAATAACATCTCAGCTCTGTTGATTACCAGGTTGCTCCTATGGTGAATGTACCAGATATTTACAATATCAAAGAGACGCTCAGTTTCAACAAAAGTTAGAAAAGGAGGAAGGATTTTTGAGGCAGGGTCTCACTATGTAGTTCAGGCTGCCCTTGAACTCACTATATAGCCCAGGCTGGCCCCAAACTCAAGGTAATCCTCTTGCCTCTGCCTGCCAAGTACGGGGGTTACAGGCATACACCACCAGTCCCGCCTAGGAGGAGGTATTTTCACCAACCCAAGTCCTAAGAGGCTATTGATGATAGTGAGGCTACCTTCCGCTCTCATAGCAAATGGATTAAAGGATCAGCCTTGTCCTTCCTGCAACTTCTAGACCATAAACCTTTCGTCAATAGTGATTATATAATTCCACTGAAGCAATCTCAAAAACAGAATTGCTGTGCATTTCTTGAAGACATTTTCTGAATATTTTCAGAAGCAGAGGTAAGGATTTTTTTGCTTTCACTTATATTTTTGTCTTCAATCTTCTGCATGAATTTATTGTTTTGATCTGCCCTTAAACCTAGAACTATGGCAATACAGCACCATCACTGACTTTCTAGATAATAAAAATAGTCCTTCAATTTCCATTTGCACCCAGTTTTCACTGGATGCACAGCAGTTTCAGCATCTTCCCTGGGGCAGGATAAGAAGTGAATCTTTAGAGCAGGGAGCATGAGAAAAACCCTCACACAATGAAGGACACCAGTTAGGTTACTTCTTCAGCGGGTCCGGCCAATGAACTATTTTCTCTTCTAGACACGTAAGCGGGATTGTAATTCCCACTTATTGATGCCATCGCACATACAGGTAGACTGTCACACATGAAACTACCCCCTTCTCCACTCTATTTGAACGGTATCTTGTATGAGTATTGACAAGATAGTCTCAAGCCCGTCAGATCTCATAATCACCGGCTCAGAATAATAATGAGCCGGTGATTTTATAACAGCACCTGGAACTGGATTCCTTTCTGAACACATAAACGAAGGGTGCAGACACTTTATCTTCTAAGTCTTAAGTCACCCACACCCTTCACCGTGTTTTTTCCATTGCCAATGACAATATATCATGCTTTACCAATTTTTCTTTCCAGAAATATTTCTCCAGTCAGATTTGTTAGGTCATTGGCTGTCAGATCTAGATTTTTCTCCACAAGCCAGTAAACTAGGTGCAAATTCTAGGGGTTGGTGACCCTGGAATAGGTCTTTGGTTATTGATTTCCTAAAACATGACGTCAGGGTCGGGGATTTAGCTTTAAGCGGTAGAGCATTAACTTAGCAAGTGCGAGGCCCTGAGTTCGATTCCCAGCACCAGAAAGAAAAAAAAAATGATGTCAAAGCCACATTTTAAATGAGCACATTTTTAGCTGAATACTAAGGCCAAAGCTAAACTCTGGAACCAAAATAACATTTTATAAAATAATTACAAAATACAAAGAAGTAAAGTTTAAAACTGAAAGATTGGTATATTCATTCAGCAATTTTTCACTATGTACTTTCTGTATGCCAAAAGTAATAACAAAACACATGAAATCCTGCTCCTTGTGGAGCTTACAATGGCTTAGCCTGGTAGGTAGGAACAAACAGCAAGAATGAATATACAAACAAATATCAGTGGTGGCAAATGACAACAGAAAGACAAATCAAAGGAGGAGAGTCAGGAGTAGATGATGTGGAGGATAGATTGTGAAAGTCCTTGTCTGTAAGATGACATTTGAGCAGAGAATTTAAGAAAAATATGCCTTAAAGTTTCAAAAGCAATATTTTGGAAAAATAGGGACAAAGTCATTTCAGATTCATGAAAATAAAGATAAAGTTTCAAAAATTATTACTGGACAAAACAGAATTCAAGATCTAAAATTTGTTTATAACAGCAAAAACTTGCTAACCTCAAGACTTACTGAAAAGGGATTCATTAAACAAATCTTGGTAAATTCATACCATCATGTAATATATAGCCATTAAAAAATGACACAGATATCCATATCCTGTTAGTTAATTTTAAAAGTAGATTGTAGATTTTAATATAAAAGCATGTAATTATCTGTAGACGGGATTTTAAGTTTGGAAGTTTATACGACAAATCCTTAAAAATGGTATATTACAGGAATAAGTAAACAAATAGACTACAGTTTACTAATTTCAAAAAATGTCAAACAATTTATGAAAGAGTTCTGAAAGTGGTACATTATTTTTAAACATCGATAGGGAGTGAAAAAATAACCTGAACCCCTGCATCAATACTGTTTTCAACCCACCCGGCATAAAGTAGGTGAAATTTGTCACTACCTGTAGCACACAACATGATCTGTGCTTTCCAAAGAGCTCGTGCACGTGCCTCAGCCCTGACAGACACACTGCTCACTGGGAAACGGACGAAGGTCCTCAGCTCGCGAATGAACCTGCAGGGAGAGTTCTTGTCCCCGCCCTTAGCCCTGTGGGTGGGGACTCCATTTTAGGGGTCAATGACTTCGTGGGCAGATTCTGTTTCCAATCATTTTCATTTGTTAAAATTTAGTCTGGGAGTTGGGGATTTAGCTCAGTGGAGGAAGCACTTGTCTAGCAAGCGCAAGGCCCTGAGTTCGATCCCCAGTACAAAAAGAAAAAGAAAAAATTTAGTCTGGTGCAATTGAAAGCTTCAATCTCATGTATCACTCCAGGTTTTCCATCTTCCCAGAACCCGAGGGCTTGGAGCCAGACTGGAAGATAACCTGTCACACCCCTCCCTTCCCTGAAGGCTATCTTCCCCTCGCCCCCACCCGCCAGGCCAAGGAGAGGAACTCGGGTTGTCTCTTACCAGGATGGGACAGACCACTCCTCCTCCTTGTTACCTGGCCCACCACGTCCTCAGAAAGCCACCGTCCAGACACACACACCCACACACAACGCGGGAGATCAGATTCTGCCTGGAAATCTTTCACAGTCCCTCCTTTCCTCCCACTGCTAGTGACTCGCCTCACAGCCTGAAGGTCCAGTCAGTCGCCCGAGTAGCAGTAATCAGTTCAGGCACCATGTGCAAGGGCCAAGCAAGCCAGAGCCAACCCACAGCCCCGCTCTGCAGCTGGCCCCTCAGTCCAGCTCTGTCTTCCTCCACCCAGGCAGGAACCGGCAGGTCATCAGTTCCGCTACCCACACTGACGTCCACACAAAGAGAAGAGTCGGCTTCCCTGGGCCCGGATCTCTGAGAATGGCTCTCTTGTCATGGTGCCCTCCTCACAAGCACAGCATCCTCCCAAAAGCCCAGCCCTCAGCTGACTCTCCACCCTGATCTCTGATCACACAGGCTGAGGTAGCTGGGGCATTAGGCCCAGATATGCTGTGTCTTGGGCCCTTTTAAAAATATTCTCTGCTTCAGGCTGTGGCCAGAGTCCCAAACCAAAGGGAAAACGCCAGATCAACATCCTGGTGCAAGTATATGATGATTCCCCGTATGTCTGGGTCGTCTCCCTAAAGCACAGAGGTCATGTTTGGTTCTCTCCCTAGTTCAAGGCTCGGTAAACCCAAGCAACGAACTCTAGTGGACACTGGTTTCTCCATTTCTCTGTCTGCTTCCTCTTCCCAGACCTCCTGTACTTCTGACCCTCACTGTGCCCTGAGCCTCTGCCTGGTAAGGCTCCCAATTGAGACACAAGAGCCACAGACCCTTCCTAAAGTGGTCTCTTCACCTGGAAATGGCACTTCACATCGTGACTACTGCAGAGTGGTGGCTGTCAGAAGGCAGAAATGCCAGGGATGGGATGGAAGCAGCCCTGCCAGGGTCTGGCCATCCAACCAGCTGTCCCATTTGCCAAGGGGTTTTCTTACCAGCACCACCTGGCAATCCTGGATGACTGGCAAATCTACCTCAGAAAAGCCTGTCACAGCTCTTGCTCCCCAGGGCTGCTTCTACCTTCAAGTCGCCCCAGAGCACAGAGCATCTCAAGGGTTGGAGGTGAGGCGATCTCAGAATTCAGACCATGGAAAGAAATCTTTGCAGTACAGGCCGGCTGCCTCTGACAGAAGGAAGAGGTGACCCCAGCTGGAATGGACCAAAGCCCCCAAGAATCTGTGCTGAGAGAAACGCAGTCAGGGTGAAGGCAGCTCCGTGAGTGGCCTCAAGAAGTGGAAAAGCCTTGTCTGACCCTGTGGCCCCAGCAGCCCCTGCACTGTGTCCAGCCGAGGTTCACTGCTATTTGACTCCTTCTGGTGCCTTCTCCTGGGCTTTTATGAAACTACCTGGTGAAAAGTGACTAAATAAGAGAAATTGGAGAAAAGTGAAGACTCCCTGGGAGCAGCTGACATCCATTACATAATGTATAATGACATTTACCTTCTACAGAACACACTTCAGGTTGGAAATGCAAACACGAGAGCATTTCTAACCTTGTTTTCCAAATGGCCAACTTATGCCTGCAGATAGCACATTGCAATAGGTGAGTAGTGGCCTTCAAAAGCTGTGCCTGTGTCCCCCAAACCAGGCCCTATGGAGGAGATATTATTTGGAAAAG
This sequence comes from Hystrix cristata, assembly GCA_004026905.1. Lineage (NCBI taxonomy): Eukaryota > Metazoa > Chordata > Mammalia > Rodentia > Hystricidae > Hystrix > Hystrix cristata. Next base: position 49,608 of record PVJO010013215.1, read on the forward strand.
GGTCTGTTATTGTTTGAATCTTAAATGTCCCCCTGAAGGCTCGTATACTAAAGGCTTGGTCACCAGCCTGGACACTGTTGGGAGATGGCAGGGCCTTCCAGAGGTGGGGCCTAAGGGAAGAATTTAGATCCCTGGAGTGTGGCCTTGATGGAGAGATTACAACTGTGGCCCCATCCTCTCTCTCGCTCTCACTCTCTCTGTCTCTGTCTTTCTCTCTCCAACTGTCTCTCTCTTTCTGCTTCCCACATTCTCCATGCCATGATGCTGCCTTGCCACAGCCCAAAGCAGTGGGACCCAGGCACTGTGGACTGAAACCTCTGATACCGTGAGCCGAGTGAGCTTTTCCTCCTATAAGTTGAGTTTCTTAGGTATTCTGTCACAGCAATGGAAACCTAACTAACACAGTCTTTGCAGACATAACTAAGTGAAAGATCATTACATAAGATCATCATGAATTATCCAGGTGGGTCCTAAATCCAAGGACATATGTCCTTATGAAATAGAGGACAAAGAGTAGAAGACCACGGAAAGACAGAGGCAGAGGACCAGTGATGCAGCCAAAAACCAAGGAACACCTGGAGCCGCCAGACACCGGAAGAGGCCAAGAAGGATTCGCCCCCAGACCCTTCAGAGGCAGCGTGATTTTGACTTCAGACCTCTGCCTCTGGAGTGGTCAGAAAAGAATTTCTCATTTCAAGCCGCCAGGTTTGTGGTAATTTGTTGTAACGACCAAAGGACACTGAAACACCCATTATGACACCAACGTTACATTTAACCTACTACAACCTACAGTAGAGAATTCTATGGGAGGACTGGATCAGGAGGGTGGATGGGCCGAATATAAGGGCAGTAATCCACAGAAATAACAGAACAGCTCTGGGAAGACTATAAGTTCAGAGAAGTAGCTGCATATAGAAAACAAATGAGATTGAATTTCAAATGAAGCCAAAACCAACACATCAGGAAGCCCTTCAAAAGATGTGATCTGTTCCAGGGATGCCGTGGGTTCTGAGGCAGTGGATTAAGAGGATTTGAAGGGGGCTTACAGACAAACTCTTGGGGTGAACTGTCAAGATACCAACAAAAGACCAGCCAAGGCATCAATGCTTCTTCCCCACAGCGGTAAGTAGACCCGCGGGGTCATCAGCCCCCACACAGGCGGTGAGTGTGAGCTCCCAGTCAGGACCCAAATTGGAGGGAAGTCTTCACACCCTGAGACCGGCCCACTGCGCCATGCTCCCTCACCCCAAATTCCCCGGAGGCAACATTCACAGACACGCAGACAGAAACCCCACATCCAGAAATTAGCATACCAAATAAAAGAGGTGGGGTCATGTAACCAAGAATCACCAAGAATTTAAGAAAAATAAATATCAGGAAATGAGCATCTTGAAGAATTGACACGCAAGTGTGGGATATTTTGTCATCATTTTTCCAATGTCTACTCTTTCCGTTACTACCAGATCCCTCATCCACTGATTCAACTAATTCCACTTCTTAAGCATGGCCAAAGATGTGGATCAGGCAGGGAGAAGAGGATGTCTGCTAGGTGTTTCTGGGTACACTATCCTTTCCTAATTGTGGCAGATCCAACTGTCTCTTGATATTTGTTCTTCTCATCTTTATTCGTTTTAGAACCCCTGATTGTAGCTGGGACCATGGCTGCCTAGGAAAGGAAATAAAAGATAACATATCCAGATACAGCCTCCCTAGAGGCCAGGTGTAGCCTCATGACCAAGCTCTGGGCAGGGGCATGTCAACAAATGTGACACCTTCAGAGAGGAGACTGTCAAGTGACAGCTCGTCTCATCTTCCGCCTGCTTGCTAGTTGGAATAAAGAAATGATGGCTATAACTTAAGTAGCCATGTTTGATCACATCAAGAGAAGAACATATTTTGTTCCGAATGGTAGAACCCAAAGATGGAGGAACCTCGGTTCCTGGCACCATGTGGTGGAATGTTGGCTCACTAGTATTCATGCGCATAAGAGACAGACAAGTTTCATCTCTGAGTCACTCTAATTTTGAAATCTTTCTGTATGTATATGTTATACTATCATAGACATCAAGCCTTCCTTTTTTATTCTGTTATCTTCCTGGTAGGCAGAGTGAGTGCCCAGTGCTAGGCCCTGCACCCACGAGGCTGCAGCCTAGGATGAAGAGATCGAAGGAGCCTGGCCCCACACCACAGCCTACATGCTCTTTTTTGGACTTTCTATGACTTTTTTATATTTCTTGTTGAAGTTACAGTTTGTTGTTGTTTCTATGACTTGTGGCTGAATAAAATCCTATCTAATGTATCTCACAGGAAAAAAGGCTAAGAGAGAAAAATGTATTTGTCCTATCTGTGAAATAAGAACAAGCTATTCTGAAAATGAACCAATTATAGGTCTTCAATTTGCAAATGCAAATGGCTAGATAACCAACTGAGTGGACATTGCAGTAGGACAAATTAATGAGTGAGGAGAGTGAATTCTCCTGTATCACAGCAACACAGGAAAAGCAACAGAAAGATGAGCACAGTTGTGTTTACTTCTGCAGTAATAAGTACGATGAATGAGGTGGCGTGAAAAGAGAAGTGACTCTCAGTTTTGGCAGCCAGAAGTTCAGGATCGAAAGGTGGCAGGGCTGGCAGTTTCCAAGAGCTGGAGGGAAAATCTGTTCCACAGCTGTCCTAGCTTCTCGTGATTTGCAGGCAACCTCTAGCCTTCCTCAGCTTGTATAGAATTACTCTGACCTCCACCCTCTTGATCACATGATGTTCTCCCTGTGTGTCTGTGTCCAGCGGTCTGCTTTTTATGTGAACACTGAGGAGCAGAGCAAAAGGGCACCTGATAAGATCCTCCTCCAGCGATTGTTTTCCCAGAGATGCACCAATGTGAACAGCTACCCACACACCACACCACATTCACACAAGCTAAGGAAGCCAAGTGAGAGACCACAATGCCTGGCATTAGTATAATAAAGAAAGGACGAATTGAAGAAGACAGGAGGGAAAAATTGCCCATG
>PVJO010013216.1:0-52424 GCA_004026905.1 Hystrix cristata
TACTGAAATGATCATTAACAGCTTTGGCTTTTCCTTATTTGTATCACTTATTAGTCATGTGACTTAAGAAAGTTGCTTTGATTCTCTAAGACTTAGTCTCCTAATGTGTAAATTGTGGTTACCTTTAACATCCCAGGCACATATGCTTGTCATGCAGAAGAATTGATAAGAGAAATGTGACAGACAAAGCATGATGTTCTAGACATAGTTATGGTACTTTAAACCTTAAATATCAACAGTTATCACTGAAACTTATTGGGTTCTAATTGTGTTATCAATTTTATGTCAAATATAATTATTTGAAGATAATAGTTCTACATGAAAACTATAGTGAAGCAGGATTGTCTTGGCAAGTGATGCAACTGAGGAACATGTGGGGAAAAATTTGAGCCCTTGGTCGTATTTTTGAAAACCTCGTCAGTCACTGACAAAAGATGGTGATAGTCTCTATATTTCATATGCTGGTAAGAGTAAAGAGTAAAGAACTGCTAGTGGAGAAGAAATGTGAGTTGTCCATGCTTTGTTGCCTGTGTACATACTGGAGACAAAGAAAAACATAAGAAGTGGTTAAATTAGATACTTTCTTGGCAAATGCTCGTTCTTGGGCTATATTTTGTGACAGAGGTATTCACATTATGCTGATTTTCTATTTTGTGATGTTTGCTTTCTAAAGCCTGTTTATTCCTATCACCTTTTAAAGATGCAAATGAAGAATAGTTACTTTACTAAAAGTGTAAATGACAAATTCATGTGTTATTCAAAGCTGAGAATTTAAAGTTAGAGAAGAGCTGTAAGGTCACAGAATTTTATAAGGATATGTTTGGCCTAAGAGACAACGTTGGGATCATATGCATAGAGCAGACCTGATTATGATTTTTTTAATAGTAAAAACAAAAGTTATGTATTGATATAATGTGAGTGATCTATTTTGTGTTTAAGAGTTTTCTGAGAAAAATATCTGTAGTATTTATTAAGAAACCTAAATCATCCCATGGATTTAGTGGCAAAATATGACTCACATTAGATTTTTTACATGATAAGGGCAAAATGTCAGGAAAGTTTTTATAAGCCTATCATAGTTAGCTTGGAAAGTCATAAACTGCAGAATTTCACAAGTCCAGTGAGATAGAACCATATGTCAATATTTGTGCACTGAAAAATGTGACTTGTGAAACTTGGCTCCAGTTGCCAGCTGCTTAGAGCCTTGTAATTTAAAATCACATTAGTACTCAAAACGAATGAACACAAAATTTCCATTTCTGAAAAAACAGCTCTACCCAGCTTAGTTTTTGAGATAAAATAATTTTAAATAGTCTTGGCAACTGCTGATTAAATATTTGAGTCTGGTTTTGTGCACATGGAGCACATTTTATTCATTACACTAACTACACAGTAAATAAATGAATACCACAGTCATTTACTTTGCTTAGTATAACTAAAAAGTTAAGTATTAGGTGTGCAGTAACTATGCAGAAATGCAAAAGTTATGAGGAATGTTATTGGAATACTATGCATAAGAAACAATACTCCCACATTATACCATTAATCCTAATTGTATTTCTTATCTAATCATATAAAATGTTTTGATTTAAAATATGATTTTGACTTTTTTATTTTCTCGAAATGTTTGTTTTTATATTTCCTTAATTCTTGAGCCAAAACTTGTTTTTAATTGTAGTTATCAATGTTTATTTTCAAATATTGAGAGAAACTTTATCTGTTAGTGATTTTTGGATCATTTTTTTACACTTGATTTTGGGTGTTATCAATTTGAAGGTAAATAGCTAAATCAAAATTGAAGCTATTGTATTACACACGAATAAGATATTCTGCTTTTTTTTTCTTTATAGTATTGAGGAGTGAACCCAGAGCCTCCCACATGCTAGCTAAGCACCCTACAACTGAGCTATATCCCCAGCTCTTTTGACTTTGCTTTGAGACAGGGTTTTACTAAGTTTCCTAGATTGGGCTTTATCTTGGGATACTCCTGTCTTAACTTCCTGAGTAGCTGAAATTATAGGCATGTGCCATACTATTACATGATTTTTAATCAAATGTCACTTATCTCTGAGTTATTTTTGCACTTTTGCATTTTTTACATCTTTTTGGTTGACACACATTTAAAGGAGTGAGAAATGTCCCTTCGATAGCTATCTGGAGATATATAAAATCTCTTAGTTTACCATTAAAACTGAAAAATTAGGATTTCAGCTGATGCTTTCAGTGATAATTAAATTGCATATTTTTCTGCTTTCAATAAATATGTATATTTTTCACATATATTTAAAATGACAGATGGTGAGGTACTTGAGTTATTGGAAATGAAGATTTGTGGCTATATATACTGGATGCAAATAAAAGTAGATGATATAAAATTAAATAATATAAACACAAATAATATAAACCTAAAATTTCACTGATGATTACAACATTTTCAAGAGCTCTAAACAAATTGACATGCAATATTGAGTAAGAATTCAAGATGACAAACATCTTGTGAAACTAGAAGACTAGTCAGGACCTCAGTACTTGGAGAAAATATTGAAATTTCACACCTTTCTTTGTCTTCACTGATGACCAGAAGATAACACAGATTATACTATATACTCTTTCTGAAGGCATTGTAAAGAACTGTATAGTTTAGCAGGCTTGTGTTTCCAATATCTGTAATGCTTTCAGGAAAGGATAGAAGTAAAAATGCATAACTTCTGTTTTTTTCTTTAATGGTTGAGAATTGTATGAAAAACTCTACATTGGATACAAATTTTTAGGTAAGAAGTTGTTTGCTTGAAAAAAGATAGTTGGAGTATCTCAATTAAAAATCAAAATCATAGCAAGAACTTCTGTTATATAACAATGTGTATTAGTTACCTTCCTAGAGCCAATTGTTTGCAGAAGAGGAGATTTAATACAGGACATTTACAAGTTACAACATTCACCCATAAACCAAATGCAGGAAGAGTGCCAAATGTCCGTCTATGTACTGGAGACCCAAAAGATTCAGTCAAGGCTTGGGAGCCCACAGCACTGTCCCATGTATGTCCATGTCTGCACTAAATGGCTGAAGAAATCTTTACCAGAACCAGGATATGATGCCCACAGCAGAGATGAAGACCAGAGCTCCCCAAAGCAACGGCAGCCAACCTCAACAACAGCAAGGCCCCAAGCTCCTTCTGCGACAAGAACAGCCCAGTCCCCTTCAGAAGAACCAGCTGCAACAGAGCTTCTCCTGGGAGACAGCTGGCCCCTATCTTCTGTTCCCCTTCTGCTTTATGTTATGTTGGCAACAATCCTCAAGTGGGTCTTCCATGCTCAGAACCACACTAACTCAGTCCAGTTGGGCATTTCCGATTATGTTGACCATATCAGTCCACCACCCAATACAGTGTTTATTTTGTGGGCATTATGATTTAGCTCTAAAATGTCCCACAAAATTCTTGTGTATGTGTAAGATGATTGGATGATGGGTGTGCTATACTCAGCAGTGCATTAATCCATTGATGAGTCCAGTAGCTAAATGTGCTGTTAGGAGGTGGGGTCTGGTCAAAAGAGGTGGATCACTGGGAGTGTGACCCGAAAGGGTGTGTTCTTATCTTTGTCTTCTCTCTCTGCGTCCTGGCTGCCAGGGGTTGAACACCTGTTCTTCCCCCATGTCCCTCTGCCATTCTCTTTCTGCCTTGGAGCCAGCTGACCATGGACTGAAACCAGGAGCCAAAATAAACTCTTCCTCCTTTAAGTTGTGGGCTTTGGGTGTTTTGTTCCAATGACAAAGAAAGTGGCTAAGACAGCATACGTATTTTTCAAAGTCGTTTGACATTTGTACAAAGCAGAGGTATTTATTATGAAAATAAGGAAGCTTGACCTTCAGGTCTCCTTACTTAAAAAGAGAATAAATTAGCATTCTTATCACTATAGAAAATTGTATTTCAAGTAATTTATACCTAAAGAAGTCAGAAAAGTGTGTTGCAAAAAATACAGGAAAATGTATTACAATGGTTGTCAGACATAATTATTTTTCTTGATTTTTGTAATATTTGTGATATTTCTTAAAATCCGTAGTTTGTTAAATTTGAGAATAATATAATTTCCAAAGTCAAATTCTCATAAAGAGTGAGTCACATTTATTTTTAAATAGTTGGATTTATTTGGATCTTCATTGTCCAAGGTAGTGCTGGATGAGTCATTTTATGTAAGTCTCTTCTTTATGCTATCACCGTGATATATATACACCTTTTATAGAAAAATGAACAGAATGAATCATTCATATTACAGTTTTGGATTTGTGCACTATTTCTACTAATATGGATATATTGTTTTCCAAAGATGATATTTTTGTTTTGCTATTTATGGTATTTTCTGTACTTTTACCTCCAGTTTATTTTCTTATAATCTCTATTTTCCTTTTTCAGTTCTTTAAAATTAAGAAATTTAAGGAATGGAAAAACTTACTTTAGAATCATAAATAATTTTTATAAAATATAGAGGATCTAGAGTCATTCTGAAAAGACTTCTAGAGCCAGAGGGTGTTGCTAGGTGGTAGAACATATACTTAGTATGTACAGGGCTCTGGGCTCAAACGAGAGAGCAAGAGAGCATATGCAGGCAAGAAAGAAAGAGAACACAAGAGAGGGCCATGCTTGCATTTATAACAAACCCACTTTTGGAATAACTAAACCCATTCCCCCCATAGCAACTTTAATCCACACATGGCTCCCAGAACTGTTGCACTGGGAAGTAAGTTTCTAACACATGAATTTTGGGGGCAGGTCACATCCCAACCATAGCAAGACTGTAGTAAATATACGATGGATGTGAGTTGTTATTATAATGGCACAAGGATAATAAATAATTTGGAGGCGTTTGGTTCTCAGCAGCGAATAGTGCTCAGCACCATCCTAGGCTATGAGAGCTGCTATAACTAAATACTTTAAACTGGGTAATTCATAAGCCTCAGAGATGTATTATGACTCTGGAAGCTAAGAAGACCAAGATCACGGTGCTGGCACATTTGGTATTTCATCAGTTCTCATTTCTGCTGCATAGATGGTGCCTTTGTATTCTGTGACCTTGTACAACAGAAGGGCAGAAACGTTCCCTCAGGCCCCTTTACAGGCGCACTCATCCCATGACCTCTCTCAGCGACTCTCTTTCTTTGTGCGACCACACTGGGGATTCAATTTCAACATACATATGGGGGAACATAAACCTTCAACCATAGCAGTCTTGTTCTCTTCCAGGAAGCTGTGGGTATTTTTGGAACCTCAAAATCCATTTTGTGTATGTTTTTTCTGGTGATACGGCCAGACACAACATGAAAGATTTGATCATATTTGGGGGGGCACCTTTAAAAAGCATGATTATGTTATGAAATTGATTTATTCAAGAACATTAACAAAATATTACTGTATCCTCTAAATTGTGTGAAAGAAAATCATGGATAGGATTTGGATTGAGAGCTGAATTGTTATCTTAATTATCAAGTATTTTAAAACATCTGTACTGTGAAAGTTTTTTTGGTAGAAGTCTCTGGGATAAAACCTTACTCTCGAAATCTCTGTTTATCTTAAATACATTTATGCTTAGCTATGTGGGCTATTTTCTTAAGTGGGAGAGTTGTTTTTAAAACCTGTTATAGGAACACAAATTTCTTGCAGCAGACAAAGAGCTAATGAGTTGGGGAGGGAGAGGATTCATTCTCTTACCAGGTGAGGCTGGAGACAATGAGAGAGGCTGCAGGATAAAGAGGTGGAGTAGTGATGGAATTTGGCTGTCCCAGTGAGTGAGAAAATAGAAGGCCTCTGAATGAGTTGCTGCTCAAAAGTTCAGGGCACTAAACAACTTCAAGTGTCTGCAGAAAGTGAAGGAGACATTCTGAGACTTATCCAAGAAGAGTTCGATTTCTTTGGTGGTGTTGCTGCCTTGTGGAAAGGGAGTGAAGGAAAGCCACGATTGTTCAGTAAGCCTGACCGATTTAGATTCCATGATGAAATGAGTACAAAAATTTGTGTCCTAAGATTCTTCATGCCTTGGCCAAAGAATCTTTGCATTTAAAGCAAGTGGCTTAGTATTTTACAGTGTGATTGATGCAGAAAAGTCTGCTTCTCAGGTTCTGTCTTGAGGAGTAGTTCATTTTTCTGCTTTTTGAAAAAGAACGGAGGTAGACTAGGAAGTTCGCTTGGCATTTTAAAAAATAGTTCTTTAAAACTTTCCCTCTGCTGTTTTGAAAGATATCTGTAGCTCTGTAAACGTACCGTGGCACTCTGGAATGAGTCAGGACATAAGAGGAACGTGTTTACTGGTAAGTCATTTTGACATGCCTGACAGGTATGTGCTAAGGAGGACAAATGCCATGTCACATGAAGAAATTTTCCTCAGCCTATAGGGGATTTTGATCTTCATTGTAAAAAATGCTCTTCTACCGTGTGTTTTTTTCTCAAAGTCTTCTACCCACACTAAGAACATATAGCGCCATACCCTGATTTTGTCCCTTTGCTTCAGGCTTCAGGTTGTATTTAACATGATCTGTCATTATAGGAAGTAGTCTAAGGTGATCAGACTCTAGCTGCTGCCATCCTTGGAGTAAGAAAAAAAAAAAAAGAAATGGAGTTGCACAGTATAAGAAGGAAACTTAAAGAGATCACCTACTCTAACAATTTGCAAACTGCTTTTACTTCTCCCTTTCTATCCATCCTTCCCTTTCTTCCTTCCTTCTCCCCCACTTCCCCTTTCTTTTCCATCTGCTTTCTTCTCCCTTCCTTCCATTCTTCCTTCCTTCTTTCCTCCCTCCCTTCCTTCCTTCCTTCCTTCCTCCCTCCCTCCCTACCTCCCTCCCTTCTGTTCTTCCTTGTTTCTTAAAGCCTGGAACCATGTCATCTGTGGAAGGTTTCTGTGGAACCCACAGAGACAAGATAAAGGCTATTCTCATGCATAAGGCAATGTCCAGAATTGTTCCTGCTTGTGCTTCTGGGGAGAATAATTTGAAAATACCTGATTAATTGTATTAAAACCAGAAACTCAGACGTATAAATGATTTGATTCAGTTTCTGATTTTGACTATTGGAAGAATATGAACATGCTGGACTCTTGTAATGGGGAGATTCACGGCATGCATTGCCAAACCCAGTCATTGAAGTTGAAAATTCTCTTCTTACTTACTTGATCAAAACTCTTTAAATACTAAGTTTGAATATGGTAGCAAAATTATAAGAATAAATGTTGTTACTACTTTTCTTTATAATTTAAAATCATATAGTATATTGTGCACATAGTTCTATTGCTATAGTAACTGATAAGAAAAGTTCGGTATAATTAAATCTACACACTTTAAAAAGACTGCAAACTTCCTATTCTCTTAAAGAAATCTTTATTCCAGAGGACAAATACATCATTTAAAAGCTTATAAATTAATGTCTCTTCAAATTGTTTTATCAAGCTCTTCGAAACAATCCTAAATTTATCAAATTTTTTTCTAGCAGTTCCCACACAGAATTTATTCCCTAAAGAAAATCATGCACTTGAAATTAGGACATTACTGTGTGTACAGTTACAGTCCATTATAGTGTGATAGCTGTGTGTTCCAGAAAACCCTTATTCCTCTAGAGGGCAATGTTTCACTTTTATATCAACAACCCAGAGAGAAATTTAGAAACTGCCTTCTTTCTTAAGAGACTAGAAGAGGTTTGTTCTGCTCCTTCTCTCTCTCTCTTTAAAAGAATATATAGTGTATTGCCGAGACACTTAACAGATATGGTTTTAACCAGAGAACATCCAAGATAATTAGAACTTCCACAAACTAATATTTGATTTGGATTTTTAGGGAAGGTTTTTGATTTTTGTTCTTTGTTTTGTAAAAAAAAAAAAATAAAAAGAGTCTGCTTTAAATTGAGTTATAATTGAATTATTTTTTTCTGAAAAAATTTTTTTCCCTTTAGAAACCATTTCTCTTTAAGGTCTCAGATTTGTTACTAGACTTGCTAAAAAAACAAACAAAACAAACCTCAAACCCAATCAAAACAAGACTCCCCCTGCCCCCCCAAAAAATCTTAGTTTATCCTCTTTGGCTTTACACTTCTGCTTGTATTTTTCATGGTGTTTTAAATTTTGGATGATTCTCTTTGTGCCACGTTGTTGTCTTTAAAAAAAAATATTTATTTATTTGCCTATTTGCTGTTTCGTGGTAATTCCACAAAACAATTGGTTTTGTTGAGAGAATAAAAACCTTCTCCATCCCCACTCATGCTCTTTAAAAGCAAAACAAAATATATTAAAATGTTAGGCAGAATTCTAAGGTAGTCCCTAAAATATCTGGCCTCTAGTGTATGTACGTACCTTCACCCTGTTATTCTGTCAAACACTAATCAAGCTATTGCTGTGAAGTGATTTTAGAGATGAATTAAGATCATAAATAGTTAATCAAAATACGAAGTTTGTTTTTGGATGGGCCTGATAGAATGATAAGAGCTTTTTAAATTTGTGTCTAGAGATCAGACAGAAGCTTGACCATTTAGAAATGTGAGAATGATTCAGTTCAAAAGAGGTTCTTCATCAGTCCTTTGAGAGGGATAGGAACTGTGTTAGTCACTTTCCTGTCACTGGGACAAGAAATCTGACACCCAAAAGTTAAAGAAGGAGAGAGGTTTATATTGACTCACAGTTTCAGGGGGTTCATTCCATGGTCAGCTGGCTCCAAGGCAGAAGTGGCAAGATGGAAGATCATAGTGGAGGATACAACCTCTCACCCCTCGGAAGGCAGGAAGCAGAGAGAGGAACCCGCCAGGGACAAGAATATACCCTCCTAAGTCATGCCCTAGTCTTCTGCCTCCTCTGACTAAACTGCACCTCCCAACAGCACATTTAGCTATGAAAACATCTGTGGCTTAATCCACTGATAAATATAGCTCTCCCTGATCTAATTTCCTTCCCAAAGCCCCACCTCTGAATGTATGAGACTCAAGGGGGTCGTTTTAGATCTAAACCATAAGAGGAGCCAGTGGGGCAAGAACATGAAAATGGTTGTGTTAATGGGTGAGAGTGACCACCAGTTAACAAACAGCAAGAAAACCAGCACCTCAATCCTACAACCACAATAACCTGAATTCTGCCAAAGCCAAGTGACTTGGAAGTAAACTTGAGCTTCCGATGAGAATTAAGTCTAAACGTCTTGATTTTCTTTTTGTGGCATAATGAACAGAAGGCCCATTTAAGCCATGCTTACACTTTTGACTGGTTTAACTGTAAGGTAATAAATAGGTACCATTTTAAGGCTCAAAGTTTGTTGTTACACGGCAATAGAAAATCAATATAAGGTAAGTAAATTCCTTTAATACGATGTTTAAAGAGTTAGCTTGAAAAGGGAAGCTGTCATATGATGAGATATGAGCCAATTACTGTTCAACATCTGGGGATTAGTCATAGCCTGTCAGAGTGGTGGTTTGTTGGCCAATGTCCATGCTCCTTTTCCTGGAAACGTTCCTTACAGGGGTGAACTTGTGCTTCCTTGCCAAAGTGGGGTTCTGTTAGCTCAAGCCAGGTAGGGTATGTTCTTTAAGATATGGCACGTGACCAATGTTGGATCTAGTCAGAATGAACCTCAGAAGGATTTGAGTGGGAATATTGGGCACATACTCTCTTTTCTCCTCTGAGCTTGATGATGTGAATATTGAGGTTTCTAGGTACTGAAGATTCAAAGGAGAGCTTGGAGGCTCCCAGAGGCTGCCATATGGCAGCTAAAATTAAGCAACCCGAAGGAAACAATGTTAGGAAAAGGTTTTTAGTTTTCTTTCAGTCCTGGATTAGGCCATGTGGGCATGTAAATATAATCTGACTGTTCAGTTATATGAACCAGTAAACTTTCCCCTTTCTTTAAAAAAAAATTGTTTAAACCTCTGTGCATTGAATTTCTTACAACTGAAGAAAATCCAAACTGAAAGAGGAGTCGTTATCTCTTTGATGTTCATGATACCTTTCTACATTTTTTTCAATTTATTTTTTATTAGAACATGTCTGCAGTACATAATGATTACATTCCTTATAGGCAGTTGGACACATACATAACACGCGCAATAGAATATGTTACAGTCTAGTACACTCTCAAGATTTAGACTTTTTTTCCCCCATCGTTTCTCGGCCTTTTGGCTAAGATCAAGTATAGACTTTTTTTCCTTTGTCTTTAACCCCAGAGATAGAAATTGGTGAAAGAATTTTAGTGTTATACTATTTATTGTTCTTAAGTTATAGTCTGTTTTAACAATCCAGGAAAATAGGTATTATGGCTTTCATAATATTCATATCATGACCTACATTTGGAATATTAATTTATTATTGAGTTTGTCTGGAATTTTTTCAGAAATTCTTTTGATAGAGTGAAATCCATTTGACTTAAAAGTTTTGTTTCAAGTCAGTGGAAACATAATGCTCATTAATTGCCTTTATAATGGAGTATAATTTTGTTGACAGAAACATATTGGAGTTAGTTGTGCATGAAAAACAAGAATTAATATTTGTCCTGTGTAAAGATGAAGACAGTTGATTTGTATTGTTAAAATAGTTTTTAGCATCTGCAAATAATAGCAATTTCCCTTGAAGAAGTGAATACAATTTCTCATAGAAAGCCCTTTTGATGATTTAAAATGTGTGATTAAGTATATGTGTCCTGAGGCTTTACGTTTTTGTGTGCATTTTTTGTTTATTTGTTTTTTAGAGTTAAGGCCTTTTCTTTTACTTGTAGATATTAGCTTTTCCAGAATGTAGTTTCGATAGCAGACCTCATTGGTCTTTAGCTTGTTCCACTTGAGATAACTCTTCCTCAAGGATATCTTAAATGTTAGTATCTTAGCAGTTTAGAAGTGACTTAAATGCAGTGTACAGAAAAGTACATTCACTTCTATGAACACTTAAAAGTAACTTCAAGTAAATAAAATGTACATACAGTGTCTTAGGATTTATTTTTTTCAGGTTTCATAGAAAAGACCGTAGAGAGAATTTCTAGCATAGGAGGTATATATTTTCAATATATGATTTTCAAAGTGAAATTTGACTGTAAAATAAGTAAAATACAAATTGAAAGGGGAGGATACATTACCAATATAGAAAATAGGAAGAGCCAAATATTTTTAAATGAAAGGATGGATTTCTATAGGAAATTTTAACTTAAATACAGAATTTTGTGTGAGTTGAAGTAGCATGACTAAAGGAGAGCATGCACAAAATATTCTTCAGGCAACGGACCTGACTGAAGACATGGAACAATGGGCAGAGGATCAGAAAGAATGGTACCTAATCTGTCCTTTCTGATCAGAGAGCATGCATAACAGTTTAAAAACCAAAATGCAAGAGGAAAATATTAGAAGCTTATCGTGGCAGAGGACAAGGGATCATTGGCTAAGTTAATGGATCAAATAATGATATGTATGTGGTATTTATTTTCTAAAGTCACCATAACAATGTAACACATGGTGGATGGTTTAAACAAGAAAAGTGTATTTTTTCACATTTATATAGGCTGGAAATCCAAAATAAAGGGATCAACAAGATTAATTTCTACTGATGGCCTCTGTCTTTGGCTTGTTAAAGGCCATCTTTTCCTTGTGTCTTCACATGGTCTTCTGTGTGTATCTGTGTTTTAATCTCTTCTTGTTAGGATACCAGGCACTGGATTAGGGTCCATGACAATGACTTTAATTTAATTTGATCACTTTTTGGTTAATGTAGCTCCTCATAGAGTCACATTCTGAGCTATTAGGGGTTAGGACTTCAACAAATGAATTTTGGAGAGAGAAAATTGAACCCGTAATAGACATATACCCTTCAAGTGTTCCAGGAACCTATCCCAGTATTGTGACTGGGAGCAGAAAGGAATAGACTAGCCAATAAATGGAAGAATTTTTGAGGTGCAAGATGGATACACTTTTTTTTTAAACCTTTGCTATGGAAAAAAGGAGATATTAGGAAAACACCTTGTTTTACATAGGAAGACATATTTGAATCTGTTAGTTTTGAGGCACAGTTAGTACTTGAAGGTATTCTGTGAATAAATGATGATGGAGTCCTGTAGAAATGAATCTAGGTAAGGCCTAAACTCAGGCCTCCTGAGGAATGATCTGTTTCATTTAGCGTCACAGTGAACATTCAGTAATGCTGGTTCGTGTAGTACTAGCTACTAGCCTTAAAGAACACAGAGATACAGAGAAGAATCAGGTGAGGCCTCCTGGGATCAAAGAAGGTGGGAATTATTTATTCAGCACTCACCGAGCACCAACATGGCACCCATTGCAAGAAAGCACACTCTACTGGTTAGAGTTCTCTAGAGGAACAGAATTTATAAAGCCATGCAAGAGAATTATAGATCTATAATTACACAAGGGGGTTTATTAGGTAGGCTTACAGGATTAGAGGCAGGAGAGACCACAGTGTTCGTTTGTGCACAGGAGAGCTAGGAGACCCAGGAGCTGCTCAGTCTAAGAAGCTGGGAGTCACAGAATAGGAGGGATCAATAATACAGCGTCGAGTTGCTGGTAAGAGTCTTGCAAAACTAAACAAACTAAAGTCCGATGTCCACAGTTGACAGCAGCAAAAGACACACCTGCTCAAGCAGAATGGAGCTTTTCTAATGCATGCCAACTTCCTCCTTCTTTATTCCATCCTGGCTGGAAGCTTATTGGATGGTGCCAGCCACAATCAAGGTGGGTTTCCCCAGTTTGCTGGCCTACATACCAGTCATCTCTGGAAACATCCAACAAAACATACCTAGAAGTACACTTTACTGATTTGCTGGGCATTTCTTAATCCAGTCATGTTAACATATCATGATTAATGGTTACACACACCCTCTAGTAGGTAAAATTATAAGAATGTGTGAGTTACCAATGGAAATAAAAATGAAAGAACAAAAGAGAAAAGTCAGGCCTCTGGTTTGACATCAGTGAAAAGTGATATAAAATGTCTCTGAAGAAGTATTTATGAGACAAGGAAATACCTACGATTGTAAGTACCACCTAAACTAAGAGAATAGACATCACGAAATTCTGGCCAAATAATGATTGACAAGAGGATTTGGCAAGGAGGAAGTTATCTATGTCTTCAAAGCAATATTTCCTTATGTGACGATGTTGCCAACCAGTCTAGGATTCTTTTGCTTGATTCAGATGGAAATCATGAATCAGCAAAGTATAACTTTGCTAGCAGTCCTGATCTCACCAGATGACACCAGGTGATGCTGGATGCCAATAGTTGACGCAGCCAACTGCTGGCCACTGCTGATGCTGGCTGTCACCATCTGACGCCAGCTTGTGCTGGATACCATAGGTTGACTCTAGCAGGTGCTGAGTCTCTGACATTAGTCTTCCTTGGCTGCTGTTCTCTGAAACTCTTTGATGTTAACGGCTCTGCTTATTCTTTCTGTCCATACTACTCAGGATAGAAATCCTACATAGATTTACAGGACTTTTAGAGCCCACAGCACCCATGAGCTCATAAATCATGAGCATTTTAACAGGGCTGTGCTGCAGCACAGCAGGGCTGGTACACAGGAGGGATCCCTATTCTAAAACTTGGAAAGTGCCTGAGAACTGCTACTTATGTAGTAGCTTACAGGCCTGATTCAGTGAGGGTGAGTGCTGAAACCAGCAAATCTGGGAGATTTGCTGTGAATGTTGGGTGTTCAAAAAGGGGCCTGGTTCCCTCACTTCCCTGATCTTAGCCGCTCCAGGCTACCTTCTCTCTTCTTCAAAAAGGCATCAGTGTTGTCTGAAGTGGCAAGAGCAGGGGAGGGACACCACGCTGCCTGACTGGCGACATTCATGTTGGAGTGGAAAAAGATGATTTGATAGCCAGAAGGACACTAAAGTAAACTGTCCCAGTCCACTGGGCTGCAAGGGAGAGCAAAGGGGCACCAGAGAAAGGACAGGCAGCTACTGGCTAAGGCACCCCCTGACCAGCTGGCTGGGGAAGAATGAGAGAGTGACGTGCTTCTTGTGTGTCTTAGTCGGAGTGGGAAGAATGGTGGAAGTCACAGCCAATGTATTTTTTAGACGTAGAGGTTTTGTAATTGGGAGAGATTCAGTTTTACCCTTCACAAAATTCATAGCCATCTTAAGTTTCTCATACAGGGTAATGCACTTATCCCTTATTTATAGCTACCAAACAGTAATAGCTCATATTTGCAGTGATCTTTGGTGATCAAATTATGATTGAGCCCAAAGCTACAGTTACATTTTCAGTGATTACCTCAAAATTCAGTGTCAGAGCACAGAAATCCTTATGTTTCAACTGATGTCTAATTTTCAGCTCTGAGCCTTATTCATATCTGTTTGTAGGACTTTGGAGGTAATCCGTGTTTATTTCCTTGAATAGTAGCAATATAAATTTTATGGTGGGATCAGATCAGTTGGAAAATATCAGAGGCAGATATGGGATTATTATCCAGAGAATGGTGATCTAGGACTATGGTGTGCAGGGACGAAGACCTATGTGCTGAGACTGGTCTGCCATGGAGATCACTTTTTTCTGCTGGAGAGCATGTTACAAGGACTTTTCTTTAATGAGAATAGATTCATTTTTGTGGAGATTATTTTTGAAAATTAATATCCATTTCTGTGCTACAGTGAAGAGTTTTCAGTGGAATTATTTTCTTTCTTTTAATTATGACCTTCATATTTTAGCCAGTCATTCTGCAATTATTGGTAGAATGTTTCAGGTACTGTTTTACGGGGTTGGTGAACAAGTGAAAATCTCTGCCAAAGCGGAGCTTACATTCTCACAGGGGAGACAGATAATAACTAATAACATGACACTAATATGATGTAGTAACTAATATCAGATACTTTAACATGTATAACAAATAACAAAGCAATTCACCCTGATGGAAAATGTTGAATACACACTTTGGTCACAATCAGCTGCACTTTTTATTTTGCAGATACAAAACTTGTTTTCAAAGAGTGTCAGCAAACAAAACCCATAGTGGAAGTTTGTAGCAACCAACTTTATAACCATGAACAATCAAAACTTTGGGTACTCTTCAATATTTATATGTACCATCTACAAGCAGTTGTTTTTCAAATACAGTAGTAATTCCTTTCTTCTAAATAACATAGCTCTGTTGACACATTTTAAATTCTGGTGCATAATCATGGGTCTATAATACCCTCATTTATAATATTTCAGTTGATGAATTAATAATTTTAATTTTAATGAGTTTTACTATATTAAACAATGAGTACATAACAGGAAAAGTCTCAAAAAATAAAGTATTGCATTTTTAAATATTTATTGTTTATAACAAGGCATCAGAATTTTCAACATTGACTTTTTTTGGTGTACAAGTTCTAAAAAATAATAAGAGAAATAAATTCCTATATAAACTGCAATGAAAATACCAATAGAACTCTACAGCAAAAATAATCTTTACTTCAATTATCACACTTAAGTCCGTCTCCACACATGACAGCAGCATGTTCCATACACATGAATTGCTTACACTGACAGCACACGTGTTTTGCTTTCCTGGCCTTTTTGTAGGACATAGTTGACATGTCACTGGTCTTGCTGTTTTGTCAGGAGGTTCTTATTATATTATACAATATGTAATGAACAGGAACATAAAATATCAGTAAAATAGAGTACTAAATTTTTTGTATGTATTGCATGTTTAGGATAAACATCAATACTTTCACATTAGCTGTGTACTTGCTCACAAAACCTAAGAGATAACATCGGGAATGAATTCCTGTGTGGACTACAATAAAATACAAACAAAAGTCTACCACAGAAATAATCTTTGCTTCAATTGTCACCCCAAGACAGTCTTCACACATGAAAACTGCATGTTTCATGCACACGTCTCGCTTACATTGATAGCAGGTATGTTTTGTTTTCCTGTCCTTTTTTGTAGGGCACAGTTGACATCTTTTTATTTTTCCTGTTGTCATAGTGGGTCTTTGTGATGCTGGGTCTGCCTTTTCATCTGTCAGCTCACCAGTGTGCTCCACAATTTTTTTTTTTTGCATAGTTTTCTTGTGCACTTGTTATTTTCTTTGTGAACTAACTATTTATCCCACACATGTTCAGGATCAAGTAAAACACAACCGTTGGCCAGTGCTTTGTGTTTCGAGTAACATCATAGTTGGTGCATAACTCATCAACAAATGTTCTGCCTTTGGTTTTGTTGTAGAAAGTTACCCTCTCAAGCTAAGCTTCAGTTTTGTGCAGGTTTCCCTGTAATGTTGTCATCAGCAGTACCAGTTTGTTTTTCTTTGCCATATACAAGGCCAATATTATATCTTTCTGAAATCCAGAAATTGTACTACATGATTTTCTATTTTGAAATAGCAAACATATCATTTTGAATTTCAGATTTGTTCTGTACAGTTCCTACACTGGTCAACTTGTGCTCTGTTAACAAATGTGACATCAGTTGGTAACTGGTAAACCAGTTGTCGAATGTCACATTCTGATTAATTTGGGAGATGAGAGCAGCAAGTCTTTTCACAGATTCATTCATTTTATTACTATATGAATAAGGGCCTGGTGGCTGAGTTCCAGGGTAGAGTTCTAAATCGAAAGCATAATGTCTTTGTGTCTATAGGGGCATAAATTTTCCTGCCATATTTTGAAGGTGTTTTCGGCACATACAGCCTAAATCTACAGCAGCCGTGAAATGCTGCTAGGTGCTCATTGGTACTCTTGTGTTCAGATGGTATATGAATTTCTTGACAGATTGTTCAAACAATGACCAGATAGCAATCAAGTTATCAGTTCTTTTTCTTTCTTGGTGGATGCTTTAGTCATCAGACCTCAGGCAGTTTTGAAGGAAACCAAATCTCCTCAGTGTCATTGTTACTCTACAAACCTGAAGCTCACACCTGTAAGTCTTTTACATCCATAAGTCTTTAATATTCCTGCGATTTAGCAAGATAAAGCCGTGCTAAAAGAACAGCAAACCTATGAATGCTTTCAGTTCAGCTTGTGAGGGTCGTAATAAACACATTTTTGTCTTACCAAGTGGGTAAACACAAAGATTGCTTCCTGTATCCCCCAGGCACAGCTACTGAGCTGCTCAGCCAGCTAGTATAATGTAAGGTAAAAATTTACAGTAGACAAGTATGTGATGGGTTTATTAGTCCCACTGTTATGCCCCGAGGGTAATCAAATCATTTGCCCAACACACTGGTTAATCTCAATCTGAGCTCCATGTGAGCTTTGAACTTTAATTCCTGCTGGAAGGCTCAGGGCACTGTTGAACATTCATAAGGGCACAATTTACCCTTCACCAGACATAGTGCCTTTGTATTTTCTGGAGTCAAAATAATAGCAGTCTTTAATATTATGCTTCAGGAGAAAATTATTGCTTTATTATGAAAAGAGAAGGAAAAGAAAACAAATACTATAGTTTCACATTAGAATTATATTTCTCTTTCTTTTTCCAGATTGATATAAGCTTGCTATTTGAATTTTTTTCTATTAGAAAAAATAATGAATTTAATTCTCAGTGTTTTAATTGAAAAACAAATGTACAAATTTGTAATCCCTCAATGCTATTAAGCGGAAGTCCTTGAGAACAGATGTGTGTCAGAATTTGGGATTTTAAAATCTTTTATAAAGGTAATATATTAATGACCTACTAGCTAATTGTTCTCAAGTTCCTTTCATTTAAAAATTGTAACCGCAATTATTGCACTGTATGACTATTATTAGTTCATTAACTTGGGATTTATAATTCTGAAATTCCATATTTTGAGAAACACAGTAATTACCTAACCAAGCATTTTTATAACCTGAATAAATACTGGGATGTATTTATACTGGGGTAACACATTAGCATTTTCATACATAAATATATATATATATATTTATAAATATCCTAGAAGATAGCTATTTTAGGTGTAATAAATGAGTGGGTGAAGTAGTAAAAATGCATGGCTAATTAAGTAATTTTCCACTTTGTTTATTAAAAATGTATTTTGTTTTTATTAAAAATAAAAAATGAGGGCTGGAGATTTACCTTAGTGGTTAGAGTGCTTGCCTTGCAAGCACAAGGCCCTGAATTCGATCCCTAGCACCAAAAAAAAAAGAAAAAAGTACTTTTCCCTAGGTTCAGTTACCTTTAATAAAAAGGTTTCATTTCCTTTCTTACTACTTAGAGCATGTGGAGTTAAAGTTTTAAAAAAAATCATATATTTACAGAACTTTAGGGAACACTAGTAACTTTTTACACTAGAAGGCAAGAAGACTAGATCCTCAATTATTTAGTCTTTGGACTCTTGGCTTGGGGGTTATAGGTAATTCTAAGCACTGGACGTTCATGTTTGATAATTAACTTTTACCCTTTAAATGGAAATTCGTCTCTAATCCTCAGTGAAGCTCGCCTAAGTCACTTTATCATAAAAGTTGGTATCTAAGAAAAGTTTTCAGAAAATATATCTCCTCCACAAAATATTCTATTTCTTTAAAGCATCTCAGCCAAATAATGTGCCCTATCAAATTGTTTCATCTTAATTCAGGGACAAAGAATGCTACTGTGGGGGACGCTGGAACATACCAAGATTTTTCCTGTTCTTTGCCAAAGTCACTCTTCATTGTTCGCAGCCTACGTCCAAAAGTCCACACATATAAGGTAGTTCTTAGCCTTCCCCATTCTTCTCTAAAACTTGTATAGATGCTTTACACATTGTCTGGCTCATTGCTTCCCAAGGAAGGGTTAAGTCCTTTACTGTCAGACCAGAAGAACCCTTTGCTAATTAGAGACCTTGCTTTGTCACTGAATGTATCATATCTAAGAGACTTCCTGCTGTGACCAGAGGCATGCTGCTCATTCACAAAAGCATCCAGGGACACATATCTCCAGGAGATTGCCTACTATTTTAAATGCAACAGTCATTTGGCTAGAAAAATCCCAACTCCTTTTTAGTAGGCTCTAAGAAGGATTGGATGCGATATTCACCAGTTCTCTGAGACTTTATAATACTGACCTGTTTATCCTCTTCACTTTAAGCAAAGTTTAGTCCACACTTTTGATTTAATTAATAAGAACATATAACTCAAGATTGCCTTAAACTATTAAAACTGTATTATACAATTACATTACTTCTTTGATTTTCTGCTTTGCTTAAGGAATTATATTATTTTATAATTCCTTTTTCAGTTGATAATGTTTTACCAAGCCACAAAAATAGAAGGATTGAATTAACTGGCAGGTTTCATGTCTTTGAATTCTCAGAGACTGCCTTTGGGGGTAAGTCAGGCTTTAGCCTTTGTATTCATAAGTTTCCCTGTCTTCTGTTTCATCATTGCCTCCTTCTTTCATTTCTAGCTTTCTGTGGCTAGACCAGGGAGTTGGCATGAATGGTACAAGTGTTTTAGTGTTTAATGTATTATTGGATCAGTTAACTTCTTGAAGATAATTTCCTATCATAGCTATAGACCCTAATCATGTACTTGGCCAGTTGATTCACAGGTTACTTTTAGACAGTGGATTAGTTCTAGAAGCTTAATGCATTTTTCTCTTTGAGGAAAATACATTACAAGAGTTGTAGTTATAGTTCTCCTATTCTTGGGGGGAATATCCTGTATAAGGCTTTTCATGTTTCATTATTATAATGAATGTATTGAGAATTTATTTATTTTACAAATAGATTGACGTTTTAATTTTGGAATTTATCATAGCTTTGGTTTTAGTTGTTCATCTTTTCATGCAAAAATTAAGTGAAGGGAGAAGAAAAATAGATGAGATTTCAAAATTTAACAAGTTACATTAAATGTCAGAATTATTGAAGGCCAGAAGAAATTTTCTTTTTCACCAAGAAATATTTTTAGCATGCTTTTCTGAAATAGAAAAGAAAAAAAAGCCAGCAACTCACTGGAAGAACCCCTTCCTCCTCTTTGTTGCTGTGCTGGGAATTGAGGCAAGCACTAAACCACTGAGCCGCTTCCCAGCCTGACACATTTTTAAAAATCGAAAATCACTAATAACTATCACATTATTAAAGCCATTTTTACATATTTGTCCTATTGGCCAAAGGCTAAATCATTAAGTTTGCTTACTGGACTCTGAGTTTCTATAATTTTACTGGTATTAAGAGTTAGTTTTATCTATTACATGTATTTAGAATATAAACGCATATATACTTTGAGGGAAAAGAAGGATAGGCATAAAAAGGATTCTTGCTGGGTTTTTCCCCTCATTTAAAGAGATAGATTTTTACTGTGGAAATTTCAGAAAACAAGGAAAAAAGTTCACCGGGGGAAAAAAAAAAAGCAAAAAAACAGCAACCTAAAGCTGTAATAGATCTTAATTTTCGAATTTAGTTATCCATTTGTTTTTTCTTTCTTTGTAAATAGTTAATGTTTCTAGCTCATTTAACTATTAGAGTTTTAATGTTTTGAAAATCTATTTGTGTGAGATATGCATATATTTATTTACTTATATGGCACATATATTCATCTTTTAATATTGTTATATTGATATTATAGTGACAAAGTCCATTCTATGATTTATATCTGCTACTATGTTCTCTTTGACTGTTATTAATTACCTTTTAAATTTTTCATTGCTTCTTAAACTTTTGGTTTAGTTTAAGTTGTACCAGTAATGCATGAATAGTCTTGGAAAAGATTCAGAGGATACGTATGTATGCTTCTTTTTCTCCAGTTTCCCATGCCAATCCCCTGCTGGATTCAACTATAGTCATTAGTTTCATGCGTATCTTTCCCAACATTTTCCTTTGCACTAACATATGTATTAGGCTACTGAATGGGACTTTCTCTGTCACTCTGGACTAGAGGACAAAATTTAGAACTTTGGGAACTTTGAGTCAGCAGTTCCTAATATTCTAAAGAGAGCTGTAGTGTGACAATTCCTCTAAGGCTCAAACTAGATCTTTAATTCCCCTTTTTCTACCTGTAGACTTCCCCAGTGCCTATAAGAGAACTCCAGAGGGGAGTGGGAGAGAAAGAGAGAGAGTCTTTTATGCTCTGAAATGTTCAAAGAGGAAAAAAGAAGAGAGGAGAAGCAAAAGTGCTGTGACTGACTTTTGCACCTTCTTTTCTCCCAAATTTATTAGATGCAGTTAAAAGATAGGTTTTGTGCCTTCCGGGGGTTTACATTCTCCAGGCAGAAACAGACATGCAAAGATTATTACAGTATATACAGTGTGCCAAAACAGCTGTACTTTGCAGGTGCTGTGGTGGCAGACTAGGGCCACACCATCCCAGATGGAGTCACTGGTGACCTTTGGGAGACGATAATTAGCCATTTTTAGGAAATAGGAGAGTCTATCTAGGTGGGAAGAAGTCCGCCGTAGGTGGATGAACCCACACTAATAGTTCTATCAGTCTTTTAGAAATTAAGCATTATATTTAAAGTTTTAGGATAACTAGGAAAATATAAATAGATTTAGCTTATTTGAAAAGTCTTTTTAATGAGAGAATCTCATTACACAAGCAGGTGGACTTTCTCTGCTTTTCGGTAAAACAAATGAATTCGTGGCAGAAAGAGCTCATGTTGCTTTGAGGGTCTGAAAAATGCCTGAATATGAATTACCAAAACCAGAAAAATTTAAAATAAGGCCTCAGATAGTTTATAATGGATAACTAATTAGTTCTAGGAATCAGCATGACAAACCTCTGAATGTAAAAGAAAGGCAAGGCTATGTTTTGTATATGAAATGCTTTTAATTTTTTAAATTAAAAACTCAATGAGTATTATTCAAGAATTATTTTTATTTTTTATTTTTTTGGCTATAGTACCCTGCAGCTCGACTCCATGAGCCAGGCTGAATGACCAAGAGATTTTACTTTGCGAAGACATCATTCAGTAGGATAAGGAACTTTAGTCTACTGGGAACCTTAAAAATAGCACTGCAGATTCTATGGCTGAGTGATTTCTTTAGATGAATGGTTGGCTCTTAATTTTCTGTTCTTACATGTATAAATTGGGGTACTCTCATTTCTCAAGAAAGAAGGAATAGTTTATTAAAATCAACATTAAATAGATTATGGAACTTTTTCTAGACTGAGAAAACAAATACTTTTGATGGCAATTTTGCAAGGCTGGATGAGCTGGCTTATAGAACTGTGTTTTGTCTTCTTGTTTAGAGAATACACTGAAATTGGATGCTGCACTGGGGTAAATAAGGCATTTTTGGTGGACCTGTCTGTTAGAAAGGCCCAGGTGGTGATTTTAGCTATGGATAGTAGTTGAAATCCAGTTCGGTATTCATACACTGTATGACCTTAGGCTAGCTACTTAATGTCTCTCAGTCTTAGTTTCCTCATGTGTATCATGTGAATTATTACATTGAAAAAGATGATATCCCTTCCTCATAGCATCTTATATTGTTTGCAGATCACTAGAGTGAGTGAACTGTGGATATAATCCAATTCGTTCCTGTGATATCCAATAGGTCAGTGGCTGCTTGGGTTGACTCAGGGCAGAAGACCTCTAACTCTGAGGAGCCAGAACATCTTACAGGCAGGATGTTTTGCCAGTTGGAGCAGAGATGGGCCTTACAGAGAAAACAAGGAAGCTCCACAGGGGACAATCAGATAAAGGTTAATAATTCAGTCAAACTGTCACCACGCCTTGCTGACCTACCTTGCTGACCTGCCTTGCTTACCTGAAATAAACAGAACTCTATGTCTTTGTTGTTCCTCAGTAAATCTGGAGGTCTGAGTCAGAATGAGACTTCACTTCATTCTGGTGAAGTACTCCAACTGCCTGCAAAGATACTCTCTGTCTCTCACGTCTTCCATTCATCTCTCAGTCAGGATTTGCTGGCCCAAAACAGGCACAATTTCTTACACAAATTGCATTTTCAAATTACTTTAGAGGAAATTATACTCAATGTACCCAGTTCTTTGCAATTTTAGAATTAAGATAGTTTTATTTATCCAAAATGTAAAAAATAAAACTTTCTCCAAACATATTAATAAAACAAAGCACAAAATTTGCTCCGTTAGCCCCAGAGTTCTTAAAATACACAGAAGTAAGGACAATATGTCCTTCATCTCAAATGCAATGCTAATTACATAGTAAGAAGTAGCTACATTGGTTGTTAACAGATTTGCCTGAAAATGATGCTTAAATTACATGATATTGTCTTTTAATTGCTCTTATAAACAATGGCAGCACTCTCTCTTTGCATACTGAGATTACTTACACAATATAAGACGTGATAATATAAGACGTGCAATATTTCCAAAGAAATAAAGAATCTAGTCATTAAATTAGGGTCAAGACCATAACACTTTTAGAAAAGTAATCTGCAGTTATAATAAATTAGAATTCATTCCTATTATTTCTTTGAGAAATAATTTTCTTTTCACACGTATACTTGCTTGTCTAGCTATTGAAAAGTCTTTCATTTAGACAATTTTCTTTTAAATTATTCTGGGTTTCATTGTATCATGTTGGTTTTCATGACTGCTTTTATTATAAGCGTTTCTGCTAAGATACTTATTAAATGTGGAAATGATATTAAACTTTAATACTAAGTGAAAACAAGCATGCTTCTAAAAAAAATCTCTGGTGATTTAGTTTTTTTTTTTTTAAGGGAATACTTAACTTTTAAAATCAGAGCCCTAAGAAAGCATTTATTATCATTTTTTTCTTTAAAAGTATTTGCTTTTGATCACAAAATACCTGCCCAAATTATATACTATCCATAAACCTGAGGAAAAAGATAAACTAGTAGTGTATTTTAAGAAAGTATGTCATCTAAAACTATAAAAATAAGTTAAGACTCTCAGATAATTTAAGGAATTGTACCAGTTTAGGATTTAAAAGAGTTATCTTCTTTTTATGTATCTCTGCAGAGAACTAAAGATACATAACCATAAAATAAAAGTGTTTTTGGTCCCAAGTAATATTTGTGACCAAGTAATTGTGAGAGGAATTAAATGCATGAACTTATGAAATAGACACCCATGTAAATACTCACATTGTTGCTCAATATCTAGAGAAATAATTTAATATCTATTAGATGAGTGAATTTTAGTGACAAAATATATTAGTTACTGTGACTTTATTTAAAGTTTGTCTTGTGAACATATAAGCATTATAAATTAAATATACCTGTTATTTTCAAAATTAATCACATTATTACCAAAAGACATCCAAGCATCCGAGATAATAAACTCATACATGTCTGCTATGTACTCCAAAGTTTCTTTTCAAAAGAGTGTATACTATTTTACACTGATTGGGGTTTGTGTGTTGGTGTATGTAATTATGGACATTTATACGCTTTCTTTGCTTAAAAAAGCTGTGCTTATAGTTTTCTTTCCTGTAAACTATTTTTCTTAACATGATGGCCTCCAATTCTATCCATATTCTTGCAAATAGCATAGTTTTGTTCTTCTTTGTGACTGATTAATACTCCATTGTGTATATATGCTACATTTATGTTATGTATTCACCCATTGATGTGCACCTGGGCTATTTCCTTATCTTAGTTACTGTGAATTATGCTGCAATAAACATGGCTATGCAGTTATCCCTACAGTATACTCACTTTAATTTCACCAGGTATGTACCAAGGAGTGGTATAGCTGAGTCATATGATACTTCTGTTTTTAGGATTTTTTTAGAAACCACCATGCCAATTTTCATAGTAGATTTACTAATTTAAATTTCTGCCAATGAAGTAGAAGGTTTCCTTCCTCCCTTGCCAGCATTCGTTGTCATTGTTTTCGTGTCATTGTTTCGTTGACAGCCTTTCTAACTGAGGTGAGGGGGGAATCTTAACATTGTTTTGATTTGCATTTCCCTAATAGCTAAAGACACTGAGCTTTTTTTTCATATATTTCTTGGCCATTTGTACTTCTTTTGAGAAGTGCCTGTTCATTTGCCTATTTATTGATTGGGTTACTGAGTTTCTGTGATATTTTGGATGTTAAAGGAGTTTTTTTTTAGTTCTTTATACATTCTAGATATTAATCCCCTATCAGAAAAGCAGCTGTCAAAGGTTTTCTCCCACTCTGTAGGCTGTCTCTGTTGATTGTTCTCTGTGATGTGCAGAAGTTTTTAAATTTGTTGCAGTCTCATTTGTTGACTCTTGCTATTATTTCCTGAGCTGTTAAAGGCCTATTCAGAAAATCTTTGCTTGTGTCTAGGATTTCACAAATTTCTCCTGTGTTTTCTTCTATCAGTCTCAGTATTTCAAGTCTTAAACCTAGGCCTTTGACCTATCAATTTTGAATTCGTATTTATATAGGGTGAGAGATTAGGAACTAGTGACGGTCTTCTACAGGTGGATATCCAGTTTCCCTGGCACTATTGGTAAAGAGGCTGTCTTTTCTCCAATGTCAGTTTTTGGCTCCTTTGTCAAGAATCAGAAGGCTGCTGTTTTGTGGATTCGTTTCTGTGTCCTCTAATCTATTCCATTTGGCTCTGTGTCTATCTTTGTTCCTGTTCTATGCCATTTTGGTTACTATGGCTTCCTAGTATATTTAGAAATTGGGTATTATGATGCCTCTACCATTGCTCTTTTTCTCTGTTTCTTTTTTTTTTTCTTTTTTTTATTAGTACATATTTGCCATGCATAATGATTACATTCATCATAGGAAATTTATACCTGTTCATATCGTAGTTCCTTTTTTTTTCATTCCCCTCCCTTCAACCTTTTTCCCCATCCCCATTTACAAAGGCATTGTTTCTATTTGTTTCTTCCATTCTCTTTTTCCCTCTTTTCTTTTCCTTCCTTTCCTCTTCCTCCCCTCTCTGTTCTCCTTCCCACTTAAACGTCTTCTTCCTACTTCCCAATATTTATCACTGCTTTTTTTGTTCAGGATTGCTTTGGCTATTCTAGGTCTTTTGGCTTTCCATATGAATTTTAGGTTTTCCTAGTTCTGTGGAAAATGTCATTGGTATCTCAATGGGGATTACATTGAATCTGTTGATCCCATTTGGCTAATATGGGCATTTAAACAATATTAATTCTGCCAATGCATAAACATAGAAAGTCTTTCCATCTTCTGTATCCTCAATTTCTTTCTTTCTTCAGTGTTCTGCAATTTTCAATATAGATGTCTATCACTTTCTTGGTTAGGTTGATTCCTAGCTATTTTATTTTTTTGAAATGATTGTGAATGAAATTGTTTTACTGATTTCTTTTTTTGGCCAGTTCATTACTGATATATAGAAAAGCTGTTCATGTTGTAATATTGTTTTTATATCCTGCTATTTTGCTGAATTTGTTTATGAGATCTAAAATATTTTAGTGGAGAATTTAGGATCTTCTAAATTCAAGATTATATAGTCTTCCGATAAGGATAATTTGACTTCTTCCTTTCCTGTTTGTATCTCTTTTATGTATTTCTCTGGGCTAATTGGTCTGATTGAAATTTTAAGAGCAATATTGAATGGAAGAATGATAGTGGACATCCTTGTTTCATTTCTGATTTTGAGTTAATGCTCTTAGTTTTTTCTATATTCAATATAATGTTGTCTATGGGCTTATATATAGCCTTTATTATATTGTGGTATTATTCTTCTATGCATAACTTCTTCAGAGATTTTATCATGAAGGGATATTGAATTTTCTGAGACTTTTTAATGCATAAGTTGAGATGATATGATTTTTATCCTTGATGTTATTTATATGGTATATTACATTTACTGATTTGTGTACATTCAGCCATTCTTTGAGTGAAAGAAACTTGATCATTGTGTGTGATATTTTAAATGTGTTGTTGAATTCCACTCGTGTTTTATTAAGGATTTTTTTAATCTATATTTATTAAGTGTATCATTCTATGGGTTTTTGTTCTTGTTGTTGTTGTTATGTCCTCATCTTAGTTTCGTATCACAGTCAGGTCAGCCTTGCAGAATGAGTTTGGAAGCAGTCCTTCACTTTTTACCTCTTGGAGTAGTTTGAGGAGTGTTGATGTTAGATCTTTAAAGGTTTGGTATGAAATAAACTAACAAAAACTTCACTTTGAAATTAAGCATTAACTGCAGGGACAGAACAATCACATAAGAATGTTTAATGCTCTAAAACTTTAGCAATAGCTGGACATGGTGGTGCATGTCTCCTAGTCTCAGGAACCTATGGATATGCTACTTTGTACAGCCAAAGGTACTTTGCAGATGGGTTTAAATGAAGAATGTGTGAGTGGGAAGATTATCCTAGATTACCTGGGTGACAGACTGGAGATGTGACAGTGTCAGCAAAGGTAGAGTGACATTTCTTGAAGAAAGTGAAGAAGAGGTTAGGATTGTAGGCAGCTTCTGAAAGCTAGAACTTTCTGCCCATGGAAAATAAGGACAACTACCGACAGGGTCAGAGGAGTAAAGGAGACTGAAGGAGGAAGTCATTGCTTGGGTCTTGCCTGGGTCTAATATCCTTTATCTACACTTTGGGTATGAAGTACAAGATATGAAACTTCAAGTTAATGACAGGTCAACTTAGGCAGTGAATTTAGCAGTCCTGCAGAGATGTGAGTGTTGGCTGGGTCTTGGAACTCTATGGATGTCATCAATGGGTCACAGAACACTGCCAAGTCCTAAGTGATAACTCGTATCATACCAACTATGGTATCATACTGAGCATTACAAAGGACAGTGATCTGGCGAACAGATAGCTGTCTTGTGTTACTTGTTGTTTTGGAGTGTATAAATTTCATTCCTTTTAACCATTGACAATTCTCTGAGAGCAGATACAGATAGACTTTTACTTGATATCAGCAGTTCTCCAAAGAGTTTAACTATGAAGCATAAAGAGAAAACACCTGGCAAGGAAATTCTTACAACTTGCAAAAAAGTCAAGAGGTACAAGAGGTAAGTTGGATTTACAAGATGTTCTGCAGGTTAGAACAAAGGTACTGGCCACAGCTCAAGACCACAAAGTGGCAGATACTTTTTCCTCGGCCTCGGAGGACTTCTCCTATAAAGACGAATTCTTGGATGCAGAATTGCAAAGTTCTCTAGAGGATGCCCCTGAGACACATGAGGTGGTCCCAAGCTCGAGTCTGGAGGCAGGAGAGAATGCCTGGGCCTCAGAACATTTTCCTTGTGTCTCCTCTTCAAGCAAGTGCATTCCTTGTGGACCGGGATGGTCTTGGATCCTCTAAGATACTTCTAAATCAAGATTTGATGAAAAAAAAAAAAAAAGATTTGATGGAAAAGGAGAATTTCTCCCTCGTGCTACATTCCCATATACCTTCCTCCATGACCAGTGACCGCTTGGTGTCTGCAGTACCTGCTGAAAAGAAAAGAGTCATGAATATTTCCTATAAGTCTGTCCCAAAGAAATGGGGTGTGGCTGCCTTGGGGGATACAGAAGATCTGGAACCCCCTACAAAGATGATAAGATTAGGAAAAATTACCTGATCCTTCCAAAAACCAGCCTCCCTTTCATGTGCCTTGGAAACATTCTAATTGGTGGTGAGGATAGCTTGATAGAGAAGGTCAAGAGGAAATGGAAGGGGCTGAGAAGCCATCTGAGAATCTGGCCCAGGAGGCAGGTTCCAGTGCCAAAACGTTTGCGTGGCTGGAGGACCTGTGCAGTGGCTTTAGATGCATGGGCTGCTGCCAGGTCTTCCCCAGTTTGCAGATGCTTAAGAAACTCCTGGAGCACAGGAATGAAGGGGCTGTTTTGTGCCTTAATCTTGCATTTGCCAGTCTGAGGTGCAAAAGGAAGAGAAATGAGAGGATTACAAGGAGGGAGAATAGGAATATCACCACAACATCTAGAGGCAGTATGGATGTACTTTTGATGTTCTTGTTAGTTTTGGCTTTTTGTAGTTTTTTGTTTACTATTAAAATAAATAGAAACTAAGTCATTAAAAAAAAAAGGTCTGGTAAAATTCAGCAATGTATTCCTCTGGTTTTGGGGTTTTCTTTGCTGGGAGATTTTTCATTACTGCTTTAATCTCATTACTAGTTATTGATATGTTTAAAGTTGTTACGTCCTCTTGGTTCAATTTTGGTAGGTTATATTTGTCTGGAAATTTATTCACTTTTGCTAGATTTTTCTAATTTATTGGAATATAGCTTTTCAAAATAGTTTTCTGGATTTTAGTGATCTTTTGTAATATACCTGTTTGTATCTCAAATTGCATTGCTTTGATTCTTTCTCTTTATTGTGTTTATTTTTGCTGAAGTTTTGTCAATCTTGTTTATTTTTTAAATAACTAACCTTTTGTTTCATTGATCTTTTGTTGTCTTCATTCAGTGTTTGTTTCATTAATTTCTGCTCTGGCTTCATCATTTCTTTCCTTATGTTGGGTTTGGTTTGTGTTTGTCCCTGTTCTTCTAAGACCTTGAGATACATCATTAGGTTATTTGCGATCTCTCTGATTTTTTGATGTAGTTGCTCATAGCTATAAATGTGTCTTAGAATGGCTTTTGTTATGTTCCAAAGAATCTGGTATGTTGTGTTTCCATTTTCATTTGGTGTGAAAAATAAAAATAAGAAAGAAAAATAATTTTTTAAAGATAGAAAAATAAAGAGGAAAAAATGAGTCCAAAAAATTCTTTCACACTGAGATATTTGGAATGGTAAATTTTCTTTCCAGGACCTGTAGTGCAGGCTGCCTCAGTTCACAAACTGAATTCTTTCCATAATTCTGGTCACAGACTGAACTGTTCATGGGCCGAATCAAATTCAATGGCTAGGTTCATTAGTGACTTTATGGAGAAATTTGATTCAGTTCACAATAATTCAGTTAGTGACTAGAATCATGGAAGGAATTAAGTTTGTGAGTCAAGGTGCCACTGTGTTGGACTCCATCATGTATGGGTGATTGGTAGTGGAGCCTATTACATTTTTTCTGTATTCTTACTTACCAATCTGGTGTTGTGTGAATGCTAAGTCCTGCCCTCCCCTTCTCCCTGGGCAGGGACAGTCAATGATATGTTGTCTGCCTCAGGGCTGTATTTACTCCAGAGCATTTTACTGTTTTTTTTTCTTTTTCCCCTCCTTCTGTGCACCACTGCCATTCCCAGCTAGCTTTGCAGCATATGGGCTCATGACCTGCATGTGGTCTCATGAATCCCCCCTGTCTGCGCACCCAGGGATGTGGCAAATATTCAGGTATATTCTTGAACACGCGTAGTGGAGAATGCAGACAGAATGAGACAGGAGAAAGGGCATGGCTTAGACTAGCTGGGAAGAGAAGTGTGGGAGAATCTCAGAATCTACACAGTACCACCTCTCAGGACCCCTTATGTCAAGTTCTTGCAGGTTCCCATGAGTCGTGGACAGCATAAAAGGGCACAGAAGCCATGCAGAACCTGCTGTTGTGTTCCTTTCACAGTATTCCAGCCTGTGTTTCCCAGACCCAAGGTGTGCTTTTATTTTTGCTTTTAATTTTTCCCCTTTTGTTCAGCCCAAGTTCATTTTGCAGAGCCCATTTCTTCCTCACCCCTTACTTTTCAAATCAACTTTGGCACAGTTTTTGCTTGTCTCGTTCAATTCTTTGCTCAAGATGAGAAGGACCTGGAATGCATTTAATTGAGT
Source organism: Hystrix cristata (assembly GCA_004026905.1). Classification (NCBI taxonomy): domain Eukaryota; kingdom Metazoa; phylum Chordata; class Mammalia; order Rodentia; family Hystricidae; genus Hystrix; species Hystrix cristata. Next base: position 30,456 of record PVJO010013216.1, read on the forward strand.
AATTTCTAAAAGAAGATACCTGATAACAAGATCACTGAGTTCTATGTGAGAGGTGGCAGCAAGAGGAGCCATGTAATACACTGGGCTGTATCCCGGCACTTTCAGACACAGCATCCTACATAACCACATGTGACAGGCTCACTCCTCACCATAGTGGGTAGCATTGCTGACCACCATGCTCTCCAAAGCCTGAGCTCTCTGCTCCTTATTCTTCTCAGAGGGTGAGAGACCAATCCTTCTCCTCGCCATTACTTATATTTGTAGCTGTCTCCCACTCAGTCACAGGGTCAAAGCATGCCTGGGAACCCTGAAGTTTTGTTGTTCTGTGACTTCTGATTCCCAGAGTTGCTCAGTCCCAAACAATAAGCTCCCTTTCCAGATGGCTCCTGGTTATAACACTGCAAGTTATGGTAAGCAGTGTAGTGGATTTGCTCTCCAAAGCCAGCCTGCCAAGCCAGAGGAGTCATTTTCAGACTAAGTCCCCACACTGGATTTACAACTTGCCTTACACTGGGCTTGTGTGGTGAGAGCTGCTGTTTGTTGTTTTATAAGTAGGGCTGCTGCCCTTTCTGGGGTTACTTTGTGCTTGAGTAATCAGGTTCCTCCTGTTCAGGAGCTAGGGTTAGCGATGCAGACTGCTTCACAATTTTCTCCACTTGGTCTATTTCTCTGTGCCGTTTAGGTTTCTTGTCACTTCCTTTTGATTCCTCAAACTTTTCTCTTTTTCTTTCCTTGGAATATAGTTTTTCCGTTTTTCCTTTTTAACTCTTAATTTCTCACTCACAGATCTGTGCAAAGGATACTTCCACTCTGTCAGAACCAATTGGTTTTTGGAGGGGTGCTGAAGATTGAACCCAGGGCCTCCTGCATGAATACACCTTGTCACTTCCGGCCTTTAGGTGACTACCTTTTCTTTTTTAAATGTTTTAGAATAAGGAAGTTCAGTTGATAGTGACTTGTAGGGGGAAAAGCTGACTTTTTTTTGAAACTTCTCAAAAGTAACATTTTTTTTTTTTAGTTCTTAAAAAAAGGAGATTACAAGCACAGGAATTATTCTGGGCCTAATAATCTATGGAACTTCCAACTGATGAATTACTACTTCTTTGTCAGATACATATGATTTTCTGATAAATTTTTTCTTTTTGGGACTGGAGATTGAGTTACAGAAGTACACCTCCAGCTTTTTAAAAGAAGTTTATTTTGTGATAGGGGTTGGTAAGTTGTTCAGTCTGGTATTGAACTTGTAATCTTCCTGCATTAATCTCTCAAGGAATCCATGATGATTTTTGAAACTACTGACAGATATTTTTTAGTTATTTTGTCTGAAATACTTTTCTCACTACAATTTGACTTGTAGTCCTTAGAGTGATGCTGAGGCACTAATTTTGAATAATGTTATTTTAGCTTATGAGCTTTTTGTTTGAGTTTACAGGAAGGGGTGACTTTGAGTGACCGGGGTTTCTGTGGTTTATGATACTCTGATACCTGGTGTTGACATTCTTGACTCTGATTCTATTGTGGCCTCACAATTTAAAGTACTGATTTAATTGTATGTCTGATAATTAGGCATTCTTAGTCTAATTTAACCACCCTGGAGACAGCTATTTATTAGGAAGGGCTCAAACTTACTCTCTGATATCCAGAGAAAAAGCTTTTTTGATTTAACTTGAGTAAAAGGAGTTCTCAAAATGCTCATGTAAAATTTTTTTTATATATTGGGTTTTTTTCTTATTACATGGTAATTCTCAAATATAATGACTTATTTGTAGGAAATTTCATATATAATTACTAAATTGTTTTCCAAATTTTGTTCTGTAGATGTTTTAGAGAAGAAGTTTTCCTAAATGTATAAAAACATTTTATAGCTTTTTTTTTTCCTCTTAAAAACTCCTGGAGTTTATTAATCCTATTTTTAAATACTTAGTGTTTCATTTTAGTGCAAAGCAAATTTTGACTCTGCTATGGTTTTCAAGCTTTGGAGCAATACTTCTATGCCCTAGGAACTTTGAGACTACAGTATTGTAATCTCGTTCTCTAGAATAGATGTAAAACTTGCAATGGCCTTGTTTCAGATCCATTACATGTGTTCTTCATAAATATTCCTTTTTTTCCACTATTGCTGATGGACTTGGAGTAGGGAATGAACTATAAGGTGTTGGACTAAATAAGTGAAATAAATTGCTTGCTTTTTTCACTTTGATTGATGAGTAATTCTTGCTACATTTCTCCAAATAAAAGTCAAGACAAGTTCCTATGGTTTGGGGCAGTGGCAGGTTACAGAGACACTAGGGTACAGCTATGGTATTTGAGAGTTTATTTGCTGAATAGGCCTTGTGCTTTAGCATGGACTGAGACGTGTGAAATTATGATGAACATTGATAAAAGCAGGACTCTCTATGACTGGAATGGCACTTTCACCTTTATCATAAATGGAATTATGAAACAAATGGATGAACAGCAAGATGGCGATGACATACAGGGCAAGGTGTGTGGGAATGTGTGACAGCTTCAGTGGCTTCTCCTGTACTCCAACCTCCAAGGCCCATCATTTCTTTAGCCATCTGGAAGTTCTCCAAACCCTGGGCTTTTAGAGGCTTAGAGAGACATGATTAATTACATCACTGGCCACTAGTGATCAAGTCAATGTTCAGCCCTTCTCCTCTCCTCAGAGGTCAGGGGGTGGGGCTGAAATCTTCAAGCCTTGATCACACACTTAGTTTCTCCTGGCAACCAGCTTCCATTCAGAGGCTACTCCAGAGCCCATCCCCATTAGAAAAATTGAGCTTCCATTGTCCAGGAAAGTCCAAGGGGCATAGGAGCTCTGTGTAGGAACCAAGGACCAATACAAAATATTTATTACATCACAGTAACAAAAACACAATGTTGTTATCTTAAATTCCGGAGCTCTCCTTAAATCAGGAGATCGGAAGTCCTATAATCAAGATTTCACCAGAGTCCTTCTAAAGACTCTTGTGAAAAATTTCTTGACTTTTCAGTTTCCAGAGGCTACCTGGATCTCAGAACTCCAGGTATCTTCCCTGCATTGCCTCCATCTCTACTTCTATCCTCACCTCTCTTCTGACTCCGAGCTGCCTGCCTCTCTCTTACAGACCCTTGTGATAGTATTGACTTCACCTAGGTAGTTCAGAGCTGTCTCACATGTAATCACATTGTCAAAAGTCCTTTTCATCGAACTTGGTAACATATTGACAGCTTTGGAAAATTATGACACGAACATCTCTGGGTGGCCATGTTCTATCTACCACAGTCATGTACTTTCAAGAAGTATAAAACTGCTGGTTTCTGATCTAAGTACTCTATGGTAATCAATTCCATCATCAGAAACCAATCTTTCTTACAGGTATTTAAAAAAAGTACCAAGGGGACATTACAGAGGGGAAAATTATTATAGAATCTTTACTAACTCTTCTCTCTGTTTTAGTTAACTATATTTATTTTTGCTGATATTATGGCATCTCCTCCTAAATACATCAGTAGGAATCTCTGAAATACAAGTAATTTACCTCATTACCCAAATAATATTATTCTATTTTGCGTGAGGACATTGTTGCAAACTCAGGATAAATTTCTATTAAAGTAAGTTTTCTTGAGCAAATAACTATTATGGTTAAAAGTAAATATAGCCAATAATATAATTGATCTCTTTGAATTTTCTTCCAGGATGCTTAGAACTAAGTGTATGGCCCATATTTACAATTGATCTCTTTATTTTCTTCTTACAATTGCTTTTATTTTTTTCCTGATTTCCTCAGCTGTGTTCTTTTCCCTCTTTCAATGTATTATGCATGTCTTTACGCTGTGCATCAAATCTTCTGGAATTAAGCCATGCATATGTAAATAAAATATTTTCCCATAAGTGCTTTAGGATACTGTTTTCTGCAGAAGCATATAGAAATTTCATCCTTTCAAATCTCTTAATTTCTTAGAATATCATCAGAATACTTTGAGTTGGAATTCTGCTTAGGGAATACTTAAAAACCCATTTGAATTTATTCCCATTCCTGTTCTTTAACTCTGAAGACAGATGGAAATATCCAATAACTTATTTTAATAATTTGGGTTCTATAGTTTAGATTCTTTATATTTTAGAGAAAGAGAAGAACTTCTATAGGATCACTGAACTCAAATGTCTCTTATTTAATTCAGAATATTCAGATTCACTCTTCGTGTGTGAACGCACCCAAATAGAAAGTCCTTTTCAGTTTGCTTTTGACAAATTAAAAATACACACTGCAGTCTTCATATAGGCATTCTCTCTGCTTTATAATTTTTTTCTCATGGTGCCAAAGAGTCTAAAACTGCCTTGAGGAAGGAAGCGTATTGCTTCCTTTGCCTTCCTCCCAGTTTTCTGTTTAAATCCTGCTGCTGCCAAGTTTGAGTGGAAAATCATTCCATTGCCAGTTGGCAGCTTACATGACTCTTAGCCAAGAAACTATTTAAGTGACTTTGAAATCGCCTTATATTTTCAGAGCTGTGTGTGTGGTGTATAACACCAGTGGTCCCGGAAAACAAGGGGAGGCACACCATCCTTCCTGACATGCTCTCACACAAGACGCGGGTTCCATATTGTGGACACCAGCATAACAGGAGTGCCCAGCGGGGAGTCTTAGAGTCCCTCTTGTGAGCTTCCTGCCATAAATCTGGGAAGGACTATTACTACTATTATTAACACACGTTAATTGAGCACTAACTCTGTGCTAGTTTACTAAGCCTGTAAATATACTTTTAATTTAATCTTCACAACAGACCTCTGAGGGAGTTACTATTATTATCCTTACTTTAAGGATGAAGAACCTGCGACCTAAGAAGTTAAGGTCATTTTCCCAAGACCACATGGTTTATTCCTCCTCATTAAAATGTTTACGTGTTTGAGTGTAAAGCCCACAGTGTTAATGTTTATGCTGTGTGTGTACAGGGAGCCAAATGATATTGTTGCAAAAATTCCTATTTGAAAAATATTTTTCTTTTTATAAGAGTAATGTGGAAGACTTCTCTTTAAATTACAAAACCTCCTTCATTTAATATTGTTTTCCTATCCCCAACAAGTAGAGATTGCCTTTATGTTCTGAAAAGAAGTATAACTCTAAAATTACTTCAAGATTTATGTGGCATCTTTGGGGTATAGCAGAAGGGGAGAAAAGAATAACTTGAAATCATTTCAATGGGAAGAGCATAACAGGCAGATGTAATGATGCTAGGAATGAGGAAATATACCATGCTGTAGTTCAACTTGGACTCATAACTTTTGAAAGGTAGTTAGCATTTTAATAGTTTTGATATTGTTTTCTTGAAAGGAAGATATGCATAAACATGACATTATTATTAAATGAAGACAACTTAAAATATTTCTTTAAAGAAGGTTGACTAGCAACTACTAGATTTTAGGCTCGTAAGATCTAACTGACCCATGCCTGCTGCTCATTCATCTACAGACAGAGGTAAAGACATTCCTTCTACAGAGAAAAGAGGAAAGACCAGTCTTGCCCTTAACATCCATGTGTCCTCAGCATATTCCCCTGTCGTGCCTGGCTTGGGCCTCCTTCTTAATGGTAGCCCAGCACTGAGTTCTGTGCTTTGGACCTTGTCCAGTCTACCTATCAATAATTTGAGCCAGAGAAAGAACGAGAGTAAATCCAGCCAGAGGGGAGATGTATCAGGAACAAAGGAGAAGTTCTCCGAACAAAGGGATTTAGGATTTATACATGGGTTATGGTGGAAAGAGGGTGTGGGCACCAACTGGCCTGCGAAATTTCTGCAAGTTGAGGTATTTCTTTGTTCTTTCTTGTCTTGAGGCTGTGGGCTTTGGGGAGTGTCCAGGGCCAGAGGAGATGGACGTTCCTTTCCTGGTGGCAGGCACCCAGTGTAACTTACATCCCATCGTTATCTTATAGCTGTGAACACTGTGGCCTTGGGAAGGTCTTGGAGCTGGAGTTGGTTGTTTCCTGGGGGGCTTTTAACTTTACAGCTCTTAGTGTTTCTGACTAGGCCTGGTTAGAAATGTTTGTTGATCAGAATATATAACACTACCCAGCCAATTTACAGCATGCTTCAATTGTTTGCTACAACTCTCATCCTTGCTCACCTCTCCAGTTCTGAGTACTGCCCTTGAAATTCCTCTGTATGACTAACTACAGGAACCATTGCAAATGTACATCTGCCGTGCCAGCTCTTGTTGCTCTGAGCTCCCCTTAACTCAAAGCTATGTTTTATCTGAGAGAATTGAGTGCTAAATGACTAAATGTCATTCTAAAGTAAAATGTTAGAAATATATTTAATATTCAAAAATCTCCATATTTAATCTCAGAATGACACTTTTGTATATAATTGCTTAAGAATTTGTGCCTGCTACATTTGCCTATTTCCTTCTTCTTTCCTATATGTTTTCTTTTCTTCTTCTTTCCTTCCTAGATGGTTAAGGAAAGTTTGAACTAGAACGTTTGAATTAATAGTTTTAGGGTATCATAACACTTCAACATGTAGTTATTAGATTAGCATTTATATTAAACATTTTTGAAAAGGTAACTGGAAACTTGTGAGAGTAAATCTCATAATGGTTCTTCTAAAATGCTTTCTCTATCAAGGTCCAATAAAAAGCTAGAAATTTTTGAAAGAAAAATCCTAGTTTGCTTTGTGTGTCTTACATTTATATTTGTATTAATTGGGGTTTCCAAAGAAGCTGAACCAATAGACTAAATACAGATATACAGAATGAGTTTTATTACACAGGGTTGGCTCAAAATTATATTGACTGAGAAGTCCTATAAACTGCCATCTGGAAGGTGGAGAGTGAGGATATCCATAGTTGGTTCCAGTCCAAGCTCAGAGGCCTGAGTGTAAGTCCTGGACAGCAAGTGAAAGTCAAATAAACAGGAGTGCTGATGTCTATGTTCAGGAGAAGATGGAAGTCTAAGCTCAAGAAGAGAAGAAACCTACAGTTCTTCTGTCTCCTTGTTCTCGCTGGGGCCTTTAGTGGGTTGGATATGCCCACCCACACTGATGTGGGCAAGCATTCTTACTCAGTCTAACAACCCGACCAATGGTGTACTATATATTTGAAACAATTAGAAGAATTGATTTTGAAAATTTTTACCATGAAGAAATGTTAAATATTTGAGGAGATAGATAATGCTTAATTTAATTTAAACATTATACCATGTATCAAAACATTACAATTACAAAGCTAATTATAATTAATATACATGAAATTTTTATATTTTTATGTGTCAGTTAAAAAATAAAAAAGTTTAGTGTCCCTTCACCTTCTTTTCATAATTGCATTCATTGAATAAAAGAATATATATTTCCATAACAAGTTTTCTGAACAGTTCTTAATCCTGGTAAATCATTCATCTTAAGTAGATGATAAATTTAATCACCGAATAGAGACATCTCTTCATTCCTGTTTCCTTCGGTCTTGACCCATTTGCTCTTTATTATCTGTTGTATCAGATCATTTTCCAACTGTCTTTGTTCTAAAAAGTGGAGTTCTAATCTGTATTGGTCAAAATGAAATAATAATCTTATATTCTACAGTGTACTCAATTAATTGTTAATAGCTTCATGTCATTTTCACATATCTTATTTCTTACAACAGCCAAATTCTTACCTTGATGCTGATCATAATTCCTCATTTTTCCTGTTCCAAATTTAGTTATTATGACATTTTCAGATAAAGCCTAATTTGTTTTACAGTGTTGTTATGTTTTCTCTTCATTTAGAGAGGTATTTTACATGTGTAAAAATCCTTTGTTCCGAAACATTTACAGTTTCTGTCACCTGACGTCATCTCTGGCTTTAACTAGAAATGTATTAAAATGGTAGATTCAAGAAAGGGTTGAGATAATTCATTCTTCACATAGTTTCAATTTATCCCAATTTTTATATTCTTTAAGAGGATGGCAATTTCTGCTGTACTGGAAGTTAAATACACATGTTAACAGAGTGGAAAACCTGACATGAATAATTTGTGCAAACAGATTAACTGCAATAATATTGGCATTTTTTTTAATTAAAAACTCACTTAAAGTTAGGAATATAGGTGCCTATTTTATGAATTGCCTGATGCTTAAAAAATAGAAATTTTGGAAAAGGGATGCTATTTTTGTAAACTAGAAAATGTCTTTGATGACTTCAGTTTCTGAAACTCTTTAAAGATGCTTGCATTTATATGCCTCATGACCCTTCAAAAATAATCTTTTTTGACAAAAGAATGTAAAAAATACAGAGCTTATTATGAGGCTATGTTCTGATAAGCCCATTATTAGTTAAACATGTTGTAAGTTGAAAATGCAGTTAGTATACTTAACCTACCAAATGTCATAGTGTAAGAACACAGTGCACTGTAGAGTGTTGGATCGCTCCCCTTGTGATCAAAGGGCTGGCTGGAAGCTGTGGCTTGCAGCCACTGTCCAGGATCATGGGAGTATTTTATCACATATAGTAGCTCAGAGAAAGTTCAAAATCCAAAATTCAAGGTACAGTTACCACTGAGTCTATGTCACCATTCTAAAGTCAAAAACTTGAAACCACCATAATTTGTAGATGATCTATGGATAAAGGACATGAGAATTTGCAGTCATTTTAAGAACCAGAGAATTACATTATCATCAATGATGCCTTAATTTTAAAGGAACTATTTCTGTTATCCCACTTCTCAGTGAAGAACTGTAACAATAATTTTACCTGAGATGGAGGTTAAATCTGGCCTAATTTTCCCAGCTTCTGCCAGAAACCATTTTTTTCTGAGACATGGATGGTTTCCAAAGTTTTATAAGAGTATTTTATAGCAGGACTTTGTATAACTGCTTGTTGACAGACTAAGTAGTTTGTGAAAGAGAAAAATGTATTTCTTACATTTCTAATAGCTGAGAAGTCCAAGATCAAGGTGTCTGGTGAGGGCCTTCTAGCTGCCAGAATAGATGGAAGAGCAGAGAAAAAGGAGTGGTGAGCACTACGCCTTCAAATGACCAAAGTGCCGACGAGCAAAAGAGACTGAGCTAGTTATGGTACCTCCAACCCTTTAAAAAGTTACCAGTAATCCATTTGATAGGGTGAAGCCCTTGTGACTGAACCACTCCTCAGAAGGGCCTGAATCTTCATACCAACACAATAAGGACCAAATTTCAATGTGAGATTTGGAAGGAATTCAGACCATAACAGTGAGAAGGCCCACATTCTGAAATTCTCATTGTCTGATCTGAACTGATTAGTGCCGAAATATGTGAGGGCCCTCAAAACTTCAAAGGAACCATCAGGTATATCTCTATTTGTCACAATTAGAATTTGGCCTGCTCTGTTTTTTTAAGTGTTTCACTAGATAATATTAGTAAGTTACGATATTTCATAAAATATCCCACATATTAGTAAGTTATAATCTTTCATAAAATCTAAACATTCTTTAAAGCACAAGATTTCTAAGATAATTATATTTCATTATAATTTGTGTTTGAATTTTAATATTAATTCCTAATGGGCAACGTAAAAATTTTAATATTGAGAACTATAATTTTCTGAAACTTGAAATTAAAAATAAGAACATGTGAGGGAAAGATAAACACTATGATAACTAAGTATTAACTCATTATAATGATAAGTGGTAAACTTCCACTTCATTCTGTAAAGCTATCCTGTTGTGACTGTGATGGAAGGGTTTTTGTTTTTGAAATAAAGTTTCACTATAAAAAGAGTAGAGAAATATAATGACACACATGCATGTAATCAAACTTAAAATGCTACTGATTCTAAGTTTTGCTATTGATCTATGTACCTCTAAGTAAGAAAAGGCCTTGCCAATAAATCGAGATGCACTGTAGGCTGGAAGACTCATCCCAGTTCATGTTGTTAAAAGCTGTTATAAAATTGATGAAATGCAATAGTTTTGTATGTTTTTATAACCTGCACTTTTTTATTCCATTAAGATAGTCTAACTTTTTAAAACTAAAGCTTAATGTAAATGAGTGAAAAGTGAAATAGGTGAATAGATTTTTTAAAACCTGTATTTTGATTTGCCTTATGAGGGGACAGAAAGAGAGAGAGAGAGAGAGAGAGAGAATAAATGCCTAGAACCCATAAAATAACTTTAAAAAATAAAGGATAGTCAGTTTAGGTAACTAATTCGATGTTATACTCTCAGGTTAATGATTTAGCTATTTCTCCTCTAATAGGGATTAAAGTAGAGGTTTCAATAAGTAAAAAATGCTAAAGGATAATTCCTTGCCCAGGGGTAGTACTTTTTTTCTTGTTGGACTAATAGAACTCATATCTTGTAGAGAGTGCAGAAGTTGTAGACCAAAAAAATGGAAAAATAAAGTAAAAATATAAAAAATAGTATCATTGCCTTTCTATAGAGTTTTAGAATTTCTACAGTATCTTTACATGAAACATCACGCAAAATCCCTAAAAAGAACCGTGTGAGGTAGATAACTTTGGCCAATTCATTTAGAATCTTTGAATTCAATTTTATCATCTCCAAAATGAATAACGTATCTACATCATGGAATTCTTGTGAGAATTAAATAAATTGTTTTTATGATATTTATCAGAGTCTGACTCTTAGCATGAGTTCAGAAACTGGTATCTATCATAGACATCTATTAATATGTTTGATATATCAATTTAGAAGATTTTGGCCATACAGGTTGTTTAGAGTTGGGTCTATGAATAAAGTCCTTTCTGTTGTTAACTTCCCTGGAATTTTCAAACAACCCTACGTCCTTAGTGTGATCCATGGATACATTTCAAAATGCTTCATTTTGTAGATAAAGTATGTTATTATGAAAGGATGGATTTAAGAGCAATATAAACCTACCTTTAACTCCAGTTTCTGACATCGAGAGATTATGTCACCTTGGAAGTTACTTAGATTCTCATTTTTCACATTTGTGAAAGAACCCAGCTTTCGCATCTGTGAAAGAAGAATCTACCTTAAGGTTGTTGGATATACAAACATGCATATAAGTAAAGATACACAACTATAGGCATAGATATTTATATAGAGATGGCCTAGTAAGAGTGAATATCTAACGTATAACATTTTCAATAAATAGTATTTAAATGTATTAGATTTAAGGTGGTATTTTTCTTGAATAATAGTTTTCATTTTTAAGCATAATACAATTAAGACGATGTTAATTCTAATGAACATGAAAGAAATTGTGGTTGTATCAAAGAGCTAGGATGGATATTTAATACTTTGTTTATCTTCAGAATGCACAATTACTGACAAAATGTAAGAATTTTTGGCTTTTGTAGTTAACAATTTTATATGTATGAATATCTCTACAAGAGGTCTTTGAAACTATTCAGAAACTACTTCAAATCCAGATTGTCAGTCAGGTAAGCTCCTGCCTAGAGTTTTGGAAACAGTATATTACCATTCAGTAAAAAGACTGATGATGTATATCAAGCATGTTTCTTTTCAATGGTGCTTACTGTATTTGTGTGTGCGTGAGTGCATGGATGCATACATGCAGGTATACATTGCTGGAGATTGAAGCCAGGGTTTAACACTTATTAGGCAAATACTTCACTGCTGAGCTATATCTCCATCCCTTACTGTAATTTATTAAGAACAGGATGTTTATTCTGGAGAGCTTTTGTTTTAGAGTATGTTGGCTAAAAATGGACTCTGGAATGGAGAGTTGCATGTAGAAGATTTACTGGTGAGTGCTCTTGGAAAATATGCCTATAAGGAAATGAGGAAGGCAGGACTGGGCAGAACATACTTGCAATGTGGTTGCAGTTGAGGCCTGATTGGATTTAGTAATGCTGAGACTTGAGTGTCCTTAAAATGGATTGGACCTTCAGAGTTGCTGTAATGAGGCAAGAGACTTAACCTTCATATTTTAAGACAATTTGGGTGCAGCAGTTCTCTGTGGCTAAGAGGTGTGGGTGTTGGTAGAGAATGTTTGTCCCTGGGCTGAACTGGGGGATGGCTAGGTCTCAGATTCTGAAGAATGATTTGGGTGAACTATCACAGTACCCACTCTTGTATGTCTCTAACTGTTGAACCATTACTTTTATGTGATGTCTCTAATTTGTTCCTGAGATAATAGCTATATCTCACAATGAAAAAAATTGTAAATTTGAGGGGTAGTAAAGTGAGGTGGTAGAAATAGAATTGGAACAACAAAGGGGTTAGTCATACAAGAAATTGTGCATTACACATAAACAAATTTTATAATTTAAAAGGGGGGTGCTATTCCAAAGATGTGGAAAATGGTGACTCATGTTTCCCAAATGTCTCTGAGACACAATACTTGCTTAGATATACTTGCTTAGAGTCAACAGACTGCACTAATATATTTGTTTCACTCTTTGATCTATCTCACACTACTATAATAGTTATAGCTAGGCATGTTTTTCACTTGAAAATTTCTATACATTTTTTAGAAACATGGGGGCACTGTTAACACAGCACATAAGCTTCCAGATTGTTTTCTAAATGCTATCAAAATGATACTTTCACTGATACAGTAATGTGTTTTTCAATTTATTTGGTTTTCTTGATAAACCTATCAAAATGACATTAAAGCTTGGAATATAAACATCCTTTATTTTGAATCAATTTCTCCTTGCTTATCCACAAATGGCCGTAACAAGAACAGTTGATCTCTTTTACTTATCTTATAAAATCTTTTATCTGTGTAGCTATAGTCAGCTTTACCAGTGCAGGGATGCAATATCCAACACACAAAATTTAGAGGAGGAAAGATTTAACTTGGCTCATGGTTTTGGGGGATTCAGTCCATGGTAAGCTGGCTCCAAGGCAGAAACAACATAATGGAAGTGCGTGGTAGAGCAAAGTTTTTCACTTCATGATGTCAAGGAAGCAGAGCAGGACAAGAGAATCAGAGAGGAAAGAGTGAGGGATGAGATATTGACTCTATGATCATACCTCCATGACTTGTACAGACACATCCAGAAGTCTGCTTTACTAATCCTCCCGACAGGCTCCAAGCCAATCAAGTTAACAATCTGTCTTAACTTTCACATCCCACTTCTTGTCAAATTAACACTCAAACCATTTAATTAAGCCGTACTTACTCTTCAGACTCAATAATAAGTTAATAATTCTAATATGATAAAAGTATCTCTCGTATATACTGAAAATGTAATAACCCTTTCCCCCAAAGTCTGAATAGTTCGAACCTTGCTGAAAACTTCAAGTCTCCTCTAAGATTTAAGGCAAACTCTCAGCTGTGAACCTCTGGATAAATAAAAAACAAGTTACCTAATCCCAAGGTAAAGTGGCACAGAGTAAATAATTCTATTCCAAAAGGGAAGAATAGGTAGACAGAAAAGAACTGTAACAAAGCAAGACCAAAAACTAGCAGGACAAACATTTAGTTCTACAGCTCTATATATGGCATTCAGGGAGCATGATAGTAAAATATGAGTTCTAGAAAACTTGGGCAGGCCAAGTCCTATGTCCTTGATTGTTGCAGCCTACCTGACCTCTTTCTTGGGATGGCTGTATCACTGATGGACTGTGGCTTTTCTTGGCAGATGTTTGTTCCACATTTCTGGCATCTCCAACTCCCTGGAGTATCCACTGCGCCTTTGGTTTCATTTCAGCAAGTTTATGGACTGCCCTCTGGGATGTACCTTGCCTGGCCTCAAGGCCTTCATTTGAAATCTGGGTAGAGGCCTCCCCAACCTCATGACTTTTGCATTCCTCCTACTGGTAACACCAACATCAACAGGACAACTCCAAGGTCTGGTGCTGTCTCTATCAGTAGCCAGCCCTCCGTGGACAGTGTCCTAGATGGCTGAGAAAAGTAAAATGAATCTCAGGGAACCAATTCTCTAGGAGACCCTTGTTGAGGAGGCACCCAGGGGTACTTTTCAAATGAAAGACTACAGATGTGCACCCTTGAGCCTGGGATGGATGGGCCTTACTGATTTCTAAGATGCCCTCAAGACATCTTTCTTCTTATCCTTGCACAAAGAATGTGGTTTCTTTATAACACTGCTAATCTCTTCAGCAGCCACACTTCCTTTGGTCCCAACTTTACATATGAGTCCTGAGCCAAAGTTTAAGTTTTTCAAAGTTTCTTTTCTGCTCTTTTGTCCCCAGTTCTCACTACAAGAATGGCTAAAAGCAGCCAGTTGTACTCATGCCACTGCTGAAATGTTGTACTGGCTTCGAATTTCCTCCACTGGATCAATGAATCTACCATTGTTAATTTTACTCTTTTTCAAAGTATCAGGACGTGAGCAATGGAGTCCTTGTTCCCAATTGAAATTCCCTGCCTGGCCTTTACTGTTAGCACTCTTATCAACATTCTAGTCTTCTTAGTTCCAACCAGAATTGCCCATCGAGGTCTTCTCACAGCATTTTAGGGCTTCTCTAGTTTGCCTCTCCAGAAGTTTTGAAACTTCTATCACAAAGCAGTTCCAAAGACTTCTGAACCATTATAGTTGGGTACAGTAATTGCAATGACCCTGTTTCTCTAGTTCCAGTTTTCTGTATTCATTCGTTCTCCCATCACTGAGATATAATGCTAGACTGCCACAATTTAGAGGAGAGGTTTAATTTGGCTTATGGTTTCAGGGGATTCATTTGTGGTCAGCTAACTCCAAGGCAGAAACATCATGGCAGAAAGTTATGCCAAAGCAAAGTTGCTCACTTCATGCTGGCTGTGAATCAGAACAGACAAGAGTACCAGAGAGGAAGGGATGAGGGACAAAATATTGACCTCAAGGTCACACCTCCATGACCCACCTGGACATACCCCGATGTGTGCTTTAACTAATCCTCCTGGCAGCTTGAAAGCCAGTCAAGTTGATAATCCACCTTAACTGTTGGAATCACTTTTTATCTGTGTTACCATTGTCCATTCATTTTACACATATCAAGTGTGTGCCATTCCTTTGGGATTAAGGAAGTGTGCTAGTCAAAGATGATAAATTCTGGGCTAGTTTTCAGGAACTTTTCTTCTATGAGGAGGTCTGTAGTTTTCTATCTCAAGGACTCTGACTTTCACTCATGTATACAGTCATTTGTTATTTAATGTCCTTTTAGGGTAGACTCTTACTCTCATTGAATCTTATCATAATATTCACATTTTTAATTAAAATTAGGAGCCAGGTCTAGAACTTAGTATGTTTTGAGTTTTACTTAATAATTTATTTGGAACTAGAATCCAAGATTCCCAATTCCATGTTCAAATTTCTACTCTCACTGTGTTTTCATAATGTGTTTCTACTAGCTCCAGTAGATTCACAAATGCACCTCCTATTCCTGAGGAGTTTTTCAAGAGAGGTCACAAACTCAGGCCCCATGATCAGTTTCTGCCCATATTTTATTTGGCCTCTGCAATGTCTTAACATTTTGTAATTAATTATGTGGCCACAAAGAGGGCTTTGGTTATCACTTTCTGGTGAGATAGGGTGTATATTCCTCTTTTTCCCATAGTCCTACCATTGCCATTCTTCCTTGATCAAAGACGGTGAGATCAATTATGCTTTTCTTATATTTTGCTTGCTTCACTTATTTGCGAAATGATCTTATTATCTATTAGCAGCTTGTTTGATGCCAGATATAGATAGCATCTCTGATGAAACAATTAGAAATTTTACTTTTTAAGGAAAATATGGTATATATACATGATGAAGTATTATTCAGCTATAAAGACGAATAATATCCTGTCATTTGCAACAAAGTGAGTGAAAGTGGAAGACATTGTTAAGTGAAATAAGCCAGACACAGATAGACAAGTAGCACATGTTATCACTCATATGTGGAAGCTAAAAAAAAAAAAAAAGAAAGTAGACTGAAATGCAGAATAATGATTCCTAGAACCTGGAAAGAGAAAGGAAGGGCGAGGTTAGATAAGTGCACTCTGTATGCATGTATTGAAATATCACACTGAGCACCATTAATATACACAGTGGATACGTATTAATTAAAAACAGGAAAAAGGAAATTTGGTGTTTTGAACTGAAATATTTTCCCCTTTAAAAAATAATAATGTATATGCTTTTATCAAATAAAGTAAAATAAAAAAATTAAAATTTATTTATAATACAATCCATGACTTTGACAACCAAGCTCACGTACATAAAATAATCAAAGAAGATTGTAAAATAGTGTTTCTATCAAGTGGATCTCTGATATAATAAGTAACAGAAAACTCAAACGATGAAGAGAGCTTATTGGTTCATACCACCAAAATATTCAGAGGCAGTACGGATTTCATCTGAGGCTCAGTCCACTTTCCCATCTATGAAAAAAATAGATAACCATATTAATTTCGGGAAGACGCTATCACAAATTATTACAAACCACCATTTGGTGGTTTAAAACAATAGACATTTATTCTTTCACAGATCTGAAGGCCACAAGTTCAAATTGAGCATTGCAGGGCTGAGATTAAGGCTCCAGAAGTCATGGAAGAGAATTCCTTCCTTGTCACTTGCAGCATCTGGAGGCTGTTGGCATTCTCCGTCTTGTGCTCAGTGTCTGCCTAAGTCTTCCTGTGGCCTTCCTGTCTGTAAATGTACTCTCCTTTTTGCGTGTCAAATCCCTTCATCTCACAAATACAAACTTGATTTCAGGCAGAGTTCATCTGGATGATCCAGGATAACCTTTCCATTTCAGCAACATTGACTTTATTTTATCTACAAAATTCTATCTCTTTTTCTCCATAAGGTAATATTTCCAGGTTTCAGGAATTAGGATTTGATATCTTTATGAGGCCATTTTTCATTCTACTACAATTTCTTCTTATGACTGTTAATGAATTACTACATATAAAGTATTTAGAAACACGCTATTAGATATTGGATACTGTTATTATTGTTCTTATTCTTTTTTGGTCGTAGGTCAATATAGTATAGACACATCCTTGCTTTTTGGGAAACAAGAGCCTAAATAGTCCCAGCTATAATATATACAACAGGGATGTGAAAAAAATCATGCTATTTAGTGCTGTATGTGTAAATGTTACATAAATATTTGCACACTACATAAGCATTCTTTTTAATTTAGAGATATTTAACTCTCTGCAGAACTTTACTTGTACTTTTTCTAACCATTTAATATGTATGAATATTGAATATTTACTGTTATAGAATTAAATTCTACAGTTTACCTGTGCTTGTATTTAAGTTGTTTTATATTTATTTGATTTATACTGTATTATTTTATGATGCTCTTTCATTAATTTATGTAAATACTAAACTTTGATGGAAATCATATTGATAACTATTTTCTCTATTCTGTAGAGCATTTTGGCAATAGAGGTAGATTAGTTGATTATACAGAATATGATAATTATCTAGTTTTCAGAAGTGGTACCTCTATTATATGTAAGTATTGGAGTAAATAACTTGAAATGTTTGTGGTGCAATACTAAGCTTTACCCACTTGGTGGCTACCATGATTAAAATTCTGATCAATTTTATTTTTTAAAATTTTAATCAATTTTATTTTGAAAACATTTGTTTTAAAGTAAAATTTACTAATTGGCACTATGTTAAATTGTTTATTACTTGTTTCTGTTAATATTGTTTGGGCATATTATGAATATTGGCATAAAATAGCTTATATTATACTTTTGGAAATAATATTTTAGAGAATTTTCTTGAACTTTAGCAGCTTCTTAGTTTTCTCCATGTAGTTGACAGTTGAATTGATTTAAACTACTGAAAGTAGGTAAATTATAATTTTAGTTTTAAATTTTTCATAATTTTAAACTTTGTGAGCAAATTAATACTGTACCTAATATTTTACTTGGGATACAAAAGACAGTTCGAGTGCCCTATAACTTGTATTATATTATCTCTTTTGTTTATTTATCTTTAGTGTGTACATATTTATAGTGGAGCCAAAAGTATTTTTATAAAAATAAACTTTGAAGGAAAATTGTTATATTAATCTGATATAAAACAAGTTTCTCAGTCCAGCTCTTATTAAAATAATAAATTGGATGAGGGCATTAGACTGAGGGGGCTCTAGTGCCTTGAATTCTGGCTTGACAAATCAAAACCCAGCTGAGAGTAGAAACATAATTCATATCCTAGAAAAATTAATTTTTTAACTTAACAATTAGAAACCACCAACTAACCTCAGATCAGGAACTTTAAGACTACTACTCCACTTTAACCGATTAAATATTTTCTTTGTCTTGCTTCCAGAAACACCCTATAAACACCACCTCCAGCCCCTAACACCTTCAGTTGTTTTTGGTACCTGATTCACTGTCTGCTCCAATTCGTTTATAAAAATTTTAATATTGTATGCCTGTTTATCTTTGAGCACATGAAAAGTGATATGAAATAATATGTCTTACATCCCTACCTCTTTTTTATCATTGTGTGAATTATCAGTATTTGAAATATTTTCCTCCTTTTGTGGCATATTCTCTATAGTTGTACATTGCTCTAAATTTAAAAAAAATTAAGTTTTATTGGTAATGTTAAAATACTTTCTTTTGGGGGGAACACAAACTAAATATTATAAAGATAATTTATTGTTCTCAATAATACCTATCTGGAATACATCAGAGTTATTAATAATATAAATAAAACAAGAACAGAAGTCCTACTTCTAGTGATGTCAAAGTAAGAGGGAGAAATAAAACTTCATGCAAGTAAGATTTGTTTCTAAAAGGTGGGCTGGAAAATTCATTATTGTTATTCAGTTTTTTAAATTAATACTTCAATAATTTAAAAAAATTTGTAAGAATTTATTAATTTTGAGGTAGAGATAGAAGTAACAGCTGCAATTTAAGATATCACCAACTCATACTTGAACTATGTAGTATTCTCTTTTTATATTAAATGTTTTATTAAAAGGGGGCTAGTGTATATACTTTAAAAGTTTGAAATTTTCACCTTAGTGAGTTTTGTTCATCAGATTGCTAGACTGAGATATCTAGATTTAGACTTTCCAAGTAAATGAAGTTATGTGTAAATAATTTGAGTGACCGATGCTAAAATGGTTATTTTTATACAGATTTCCTTATGAACCTCGGTTACAACTTCTATAATTTCTTTCTACTTAGAATTCATGGGCTGTGGATGGTGAGTATGTGACAGTGAAGCCCATTTTTGTTAACTTGACTGGCTTTGGTGCAGCCCAGGGTTTTGGTGGAGCACGTTTCTGGGTGTGTCTGGGTGGGTATGAGCATGAACTGTGATATGTCAATTTGACTTGAGTAAGAACTGCCTAGCAGATTAATAAAGATCTGGGTGTAGCTGTGGATAATTGACACATAGACCCCAAACTGAGGAAAGAAGATCTACTCAGGATGCAGGTGTGGGTGGCAACAATGAATAGGCTCATATGCTGGATGGAATAAAAAGGGAAAGAAGAAGAGAGTCCTCCCCTTTTTTCTTCAGAGTAGCTCTAGCCTTTACCATTGCCTTTGGATATTGGTCTCCAGTTCTCTTAGGCTTACAGCACAGACTTTTTAGCCTTCCAATTTGCAATCTTTGGCTTTCCAACAGTAACTCTGCAGTGAGCTTTCAAGCCTTTGACTTTTTACCGGTACTGAATTCTCAGGCTCTCTAGCATGCAGATGGCCATTTTGGATTCTTCCACCTCTGAGTCTACAGACAGCCATTGGAACTTAGCTCCTTCTGATCCTGTAGGCCTACCTGATAAATCCCTTGTATAATTATACATATATTTTATATTGATTCTGTTCCTCTAGTTAACCTTAACTAATACAGTGGGTAATAGAGGTGTGACCTTGAGTAGTATATTTGATCTCTTACACCCTCCTGTAGGCCACTAATGCCATGCTCTGCTTTTTAACTGCCATGAATTAAGAAGTTTTGCTCTGCCATTCCCTTCTGCCATGTTTCTGCTTTGAGCCAGAAGATCAGAGGCTAACTGTTCTAAGACCCTGAGCCAGATTAATCATCTTCTCTTTAAATTGTAGGTGTCAGTATTGTGTCTCAGCAATGGGAAAATTGGTACCAAGAGCAGGGTCATTGATCTATACATGACCAAATGGTTTAGAAGCCATTGAAACTGGATTGAAGGAAGTGTTTGGAAAGCTTTGGAGATGTGGACTAGAGAAGCCTTCAAATGCTGTAATCAGGGCTTGGTGGGTAATTTTTGGGGCAGAGCATATAAGACCAAAAGGCTCATAGGAATGTGGACAGTAAAGACCAGGGTCAGTCCTTGCAACCAATGACTCAAATGACAATTGAACTAGAGGCCCTGTATGTTACATGCTGCTGAAAAAATACTCTACATTTTTGCTCATGTCCTGAGACTTCATGGAAGACTCAAGACTAAGGGTGGTAGAAGCAATGATGTGAAGGAAATTAAAAGGCAGTCTAACATTCAGAGTGTGGCATGTGTACTGCTGGCTGCTTTTAGCCAGAATTGTGGTGATGATGGGGCGGGTAAGAAAACTTCAAAAAATTTAAATTTTGGCTCAGAAGGGACCAGGTATAAAGTTGGGGCCAAAGGAGGTGTGGCTGCAAAGATATAAGTAGCATTAAAAAGAAACCAAGATCTTTGTACAGGAATAAGAAGAAGACATCTCGAGAGCATCTCAAAAATCAGCAATCCCAGGATCAGAGATGCAAAAGTGTAAACTTCTCATTTGAGAAGAGAATCCTCGGGACCCCTGCTCAACAAAGGCCTCCTAGGAAATTTGTTCTCTGGGATTCATTTCAATATGCTCAGCCAAAAAGGCTCTCAGAGGCTGTTGCTTCCATGGTCCAAGGGAACCTGGCTATTGCCTCTGCTGACAGCAGACCTTGGGGTTGTCTTTGTGATGCTGGAGTTGTGAGGTCATGGAGGCTTCCACATAGATTTCAAAGGAAGGGCTGGAAGGCCAAGCTTGGAGCCCCCAAGAGGGCGGTGTATGAAGCTTTGGAATGATGCCATAGGTATGACAGAGATGCCAGGAAGTTTGAGATGACTAAAATGGGAGTTGTTCGCTGAGGAAAGCTGTAGGCCATAGTGGAGCTAATACAAAAGAGAGGACATGTGGTCTGCAGCCATCAGGGCCACAGAAGCGAGGCCACCCTAACTTTCTAGAACTCACATTTTACCACCATGTGCCTCAAATGCTGTGCATGGGTTTAATGTGTACCTTGCTAGGTTTTGGTCTTGCTTTGGTCCAATTCTTTTCTCTCTCCCTATTTCTCCTTTTTTGGAATGGGAATATTTATCCTGTGCCTTTGTTTCCCACATAACTTCTTTTCTCTTTTTATAGTGGTTCACAACTAATAGGTTTCCTTGAGTCTCAGAAGAGTCTTTAACTTGGACTTTTAAAATACTGGTACTCTTGATACTTTTGGGAAGGAGTTACTGCATTTCATTTGTAGGTAAACAGTTGTATTTTGTTAGGTGGAATTATGACCTTGTGTTTATTTAGAGATTAAGTATGGTTTAAAGAGGTGTGTTTGGGTGGTAGGTTGACAAGGGGTAAATTGTAACAGTTGAGTTTGAGTATGTCAACTTGATTGGCTTGGCAGTTGCTTAGGGGATTGGTGGGACAAACTTCCGAGTATGTCTGTGTAAAGCATGGAGGCGTGGCCTTGGGTACTACCTGTATATCTGTTCCTTTGTACCTTCCTCTTGGGCACTGTTCCTTTGTTCTGCTTCCCAGGCACCATAAATTAATCATCTTTGCTCTGCCAAGCCTTTCCACTGTGATGTTTCTGCCTTGAAGCCAGCATGCCATATACTGAATCCTTTGAGACCATGAGCCAAATTAAACCTCCTCTTCTTTATTTATTTATTTTTTAAATTTTAAACCAAGAACATGTATTGGTACATTCTACATACAATGGTCACATTCATTACATTTATTCTGTACCTATACATGATACATCTTGGTTCTCCCCCCTCTCCCCCGCCCCTCCCCTCTGCTCCCTCCCTCCCTATTTACAGCAGGTTTATTCATCATTTTCCATATTTTCCCTTTCCCCTCTCTTTCCCCTGTTGCTTTTCTGCTTTTCCCCTTCTTTCTTTCT
>PVJO010013217.1:0-52619 GCA_004026905.1 Hystrix cristata
TATGCTCATCTTTAATATGCACTATTGAACAGTTTGCTAAAGGGGTTATACAAATTTACAGTTGCATATAAGAGTTTTAGCCCCGATACATGGTTGCCAACACTGGTATCATCACTGTCACTTTCCCTCTTACCAGGGTTTGGGGAAGCATTCTGGTGGGCACATAGGGGTAGCTTCTTGTGGTTTCTGCCTTCATTTCCTTGGTGACTAAAGATACTGAGCACCTATATATGTGTTCATGTGTGTGTGTATAAATATATAGGTCATCTGAATTTTCAGTGTTCAAGTGCCTGTCATTTCCTTTGTTCACTTTCTGTTAGATAGTCTGGTTTGTTTGTTTGTTCATAGTTGTTTCAGGGAAGAGAGTAAATCTAGTCGCTCTGTTCCATCTTGACTAGGAACAGAAGTTTCTGCATTGATTTTTTTTTTTTTTTTTTTTTTTTTGGTGGTGCTGGGGATCGAACTCAGGCCCTTGTGCTTGCAAGACAAGCACTCTAATCACTGAGCTAAATCCCCAGCCCCTGATTTTTTTTTTTTAACGTTAAACCAATCTCATATGCATGGAATAAATATAACTTGGTTGTGATGTAGTTTTCTTATATATTATTCCATCCAGTGTAATAGTTTGATTAGGATTTTTCTTCTACTGTCTTGAATGAGATTTGCTTGTATTGTCCTTCTTTCCCTCTCCTTGGCCTGTTAACACTTTAGACATTTATCTCTGTGCTTTGTTTTTTTGTTTTTTGTTTTTGTTTTTTTGGTGCTGGGGATCGAACTCAGGGCCTTGCGTTTGCAAGGCAAGCACGCTAACCACTGAGCTAAATCCCCAGCCCCAACACCTTAGACGTTTAAATAGATGGATTGTGAGCCTGGTTTACTTTTAGTAGGACAGTAGATTTTAAATCAGAACACCTGAGTAGGGGACTGTCCATTACATCTATCATCTTCTTAATGACATGGAGAGCTCAAGTATTTTAAGTTATGTGTGCCTAGAGCATCTTAAGTTCTTACCCCGGAGTAATTTTCTTAGTTAAAGCATACTTGAGTTATAGTATGGGTGAGAAGGTTTGTGGACTGAGCTAGAATGTAATTGTTCTTCTTACATTTCTAGAAGAAAATATATTCTGAAATTCAAACAGCTCGTGAAATGAGGGACTGACTTTATGATTTCATTATTTCAGAAGATTGTTTTTAAACAAAAGGGAAGGATTCTGTACTTTACAAATCTAGATCTCCTATAACTGTAAAAAGAATATTAGTGAATTTGATGTTGTGTGAGACTTCTTTCCCTTCTTGCAAATATTTGCATTTTTCCACGTGTGAGTTAGTTATATTACTGTTTTATAGCTGTCAGGTTTATATTGGGATAGGCAGTGCTGGGAATCGAACCCAGGCCTTCACACATACTAGGCAAATGCTTTACCATTGAGCTATGCCCTCAGCCCTCAGATTTTAAATTTTTCACCTCTATCTGCCACATAAAATTTTTGTTTGTTTGTGTAGTACTGGGACCTAAGGCCTTTACACGGAGCCTGCATCATCAACTTTGTTTTTATTTTGAGACAGGGTCTCACAAAGTCACTAGATTGCCCACCCTGGACTCAAATGTGCAGTTCTTCTCAGCCTTCCAGAATACTGAGATCACAGATGTGCACCATCATGCCAAGCTAAAATTGTGGTTTTTGGGAACTTGTTGCAAAAAAAACCCTTACATCCTTTCACAAAAAAATAAGTCTAGGGGCTGGGGATTTAGCAAGTGCTTGCCTTGCAAACACAAGGACCCTAGTTCGATCCCCAGCACACACACACACACACACACAAAAATAGTCTAAGTCCTTTCTACCAGCCTACATCTGATCTCCCCAGTCCAGTCCCATTTCTTTTTTCTCCCTTTCCTGAAGTGAAGGGAAACTGTAGAATTGAAGCTTTTGATACTGGGAGTTAAAGTGATGTATAACTCACATACTCTCACTTTACTGAGTTGATCTAAATGATTTTCTAAAAACTGATATTTATGAGCGATGTTTTAACTTTATGGCATGAGTTATGGTGTTAAATGTGGCTTTGTTTATTTGGTGCTGAGGATTGAACTTGGGGCCTTGTGCTTATGAGGCAAGCACTCTAACCACTGAGCTAAATCCCCAGCCCCTAAGTGTGACTTCTAGAACTCCATTTTTTCACCTTGTATTGTTTAGCTAATATGTATGTTATTATTTTGTATTAGTCACATTATAATGTTCCTCAGTGTAACTGTATCATACTTTCTATATCCTCTTTTCTGTTAGTGTAAATTTGGATTGTTACCTACTGAGGCATGTTCTTAAAATTCCAGATACCCTATCAGCCCTGTATACATTACTAAAGAATTAATGATACAGAGATTTTTCTTACACAATTACAGTACCATTATCATTTTAATAAAGCTGATAGTTCCTTATTGTCATGTAGTATTCCATCCATATTCAAATTTCCTCACTTAAACATCTTTTTAAAATTTTTTGATATGCTTGAAGTAACTACAAATAAGAGGGTTCATACATGACATGACATTCAGTTTTAAATCTCTTGAGTCTCTTAGTCTGGGGTACTATCCCCTTCCCTGACTTTTTTAAAAACAAATCCTCTTGGCTGGGGATTAACTCAGTGGTTAGAGTGCTTGCCTTGCAAGCACAAGGCCCTGAGTTCAATCCCTGGCACAAAAACAAAACAAAACAAAAAACAAATCCTCTTTACTTTTTAGAAATCTTAGTCTGTCCTCCTTTTGGACAGTCTACAATTAGGTTTTTTCCACTACTTTTCTTATAGTATTCTTTAATATGTTCTAAGACTTGGTTAGATTCAATTTGAGCTGGTTTTGGCAAGAGTACTTCACAAACAATGTGCTAGGTATTCCATATTTCATCATGCCTAGTTTTTCTACCTTTAGAAATGCTAAGATTGATCAGTAAGTTCAATTTAAGAGTTCTGGTAATGAGATTGTAGGGTTCTCCATTAAACTTTCATTCACTGGTTGTGATCTTTGCAGAATCAGTCAAGTATCTATTTGGAGGCTATAATACAGATCTTAGTTTTGCTTTGTTATGCTTTGTTTTGTTTTTTAACTGGAATTCTGTAAAGAGTCTTCCCTCACTAACCAAAGCTGTTTGAAAACGGAAACAGTGTTTGAGCAAGAATAGTAAAATAAATGCTTAATTGTTTCTCTTAAATTCAGGCTTTCAGAATCAGTAATTGGTGTCTGTGGTTATCTTCAGTGGTGATTGATTTCTGAAGTGTTGGAGGAGGGATTTGGCTTTCTTTTTTAAACTATCAGTTTCTTTTTTTTTTTTTTTTTTTTTTTTTTTTTTTTTTTTTTTTTTTTTTTTTTTTTTTTTTTTTTTGGTGCTGGGGATTGAACTCGGGTCCTTGTGCTTGAAAGACAAGCACTTTAACCACTGAGCTAAATCCCCAGCCCTAAACTATCAGTTTCATGGGTCTTTTTATATTGGTTTTGTTTCCGTTGCTTGCAGTTATCATTCATTTTGCTTCTATTGACCAGTAGCTTTTGAGTCCTTTTGCTGTGACCTCAGTAGTCAATAGCTTCCTTATTTTTTGGAATAGTGATAGTCCTACACCAGATTTAGAATGTTTTGGTTTTTTTTTCCTCCGAAGAAGTCTTGGTTCCTTTTAGTGGGGAAATGGTATTTCGAGAACACAGTCTGATCTGAGACGTACTTTTGCCATTGGGCTCCCACTGGTTCTAGGCTTCTTTGGTGGATGCTGTTAGGAAGTACACTGGGCAAGCCAGGCATGGTGGTGCACGCCTGTAATTCTAGCTCTTCAGTAGGTGGAGGCAGAAGGATCACAAGCTTGAGGCCAGCCTGGGCAACTGTGTGAGACCTTGTCTCAAAAAATGTAGAAAAGGGTGGGAATGGAACTCAGTGGGAAAGCATTTGCCTAGCATGCTTGAGGCCCTGGCCTCAATCCAGCACCAAAACAAAGCAAAAAAACAAAAGAACTGGGGATGCCAGGTGTGATAACACAGTGCCTGTAATCCCAACATTTGGGAGGCTGAGACAAGAGGATACCTGGGAGTTTGAGGCCAGCCTGAACTACATAACAAGACTCTATCTCAAAAAACAAAACAAAACAAAACAAAAACCTGGGAAATAGAAAATACTTCCTGAAAGAAAAATACTGTCAGTCTGTATTGACATTTCTAGTTCAGATTGAGGATGACATGTTTGGTTTCTTTGTCTTTACATTTGTATTTCTTTTCCCTTACGCTAAAAGCTTTAGTTTATAACCATAGTAACTCAGTTACGTATTTGCTTTGTCTTAATATAGAACATTTATATCCTTATGTGTATTATTATGTTACATATAGTGTTTTCCTAATACCAATAATATTTTTGACAGTAAAAGTCCTGAGTAGCAGTTAAAAATTATTTGCAGGTCTTTATTTGCCCTGTATTTATTTGTATATTTACTTGTCCTACATTTTTTGTAAGGACATACATTCAAGATACTATATTCCCTAGTCATTTGAAATAATCATTTACTTTCTGGAGTTCTACACAAAGTGATACACATTTAATGCGTTTATTTTTAAATTTCAGCGATTGCATTTCTAGCTTTAATGTTTTGAAAATGTAAAATATTTATGTTATTACAAAACAACTTAGCTGTATATATAGAGAGAATTTTCACTTCCATCTATTCTCTAAGCAGTCACATCTTTTTCTATCCTAGGGTGGTCATTTCTGTTAGTTTTTAGTTATTCCTGTGTGTGTGTGCATGTGTGTGTTTTAAATAAAAGCACAATATATCTATGAATTCATGTTTTCTTCCCTTTATACAAGAAAGTTAGCATGCTATAATTGTTCTGTACATTTCACTTTGGAGATTATTTCATGTGTAAATGTAGGGATTATCCTTGGTCCTTGCTGTTGTGTGGTACTACATTTTATGAATCTTTTTTTGGAGGGGGGCTGCTGGGGATTGAACTCAGGGCCTTGTGCTTGCTAGGCAAGTGCTCTACCACTGTGCTCAATCCCCAACCCTTCGTTTTTTATTCTTAACAAGTCCTCTGTTGTTGGACATTTTGTTTGTTTCTGATCTTTTGGGATTATAAATTGTGCTTCACAGAGTAACTAAGTAATTCAGTAGTTTTGCTAGCATATTTGAGTTAGATTTCTAGACATAGGTTTGCTGTGTTGAGAATAAATGCATGTGTGATTTGTCTAGAAATTGGCAGTTCTCTTTTATCCACCTTGGACCATTTTCCATCCCCACAGCGAAGTGTAGGGAATATCTGTTAACATCCTGTCTCTCCACCTGAGTGTATTGTGGATCTCAGCCATTCTGAAAGTTTCCAAGTAGTTTAATTTTGCATGTTTCTTAGTTTAAATTAGGTGAGCATACTTCTATAGGTTAAAGGCCTCTTTGATTTCTTTTGTGAGTATTTCTGTATATACATTCCAGATAGTCATTGTGACACACTGCCAGCCACTTTTTCCTTTAGGTGGTTTGAAGAGTATCTCACTAGTGACAAACAAAAGTGCAGAGGGAGACTTTTAATTTTTGAGGTACCATGGGAAGACTTAGGCATTCAGTTCACGGTAGAATTAATTTTGATATACTTTTAGGAACTAAACTCTTATGTTATTAAATTGTCCTAAAAGGTTGATCATATTTAAGCATCACCTGGGGTCATAGAGTTCAGGCAGAAAATCTTAGAGATAAGTAATCCTGTTTAATTCTAATACTGTTTGAATACATTTGGAGAGTAAGAACATAAACTCAGGTTTTGAAATATTACCTCAGCAAAACTGCTGGGATATATCAGTTGGTTTTTTTGTTTTGTTTTTGCTTTAGCTCTGGGGTATCTCAAAGATTGTCTGCTTTGCACTGTAGATGATAAAAGTCTGTGAGTTAATGAGTTACTAGACTGAGAAACTTTAAAAAATAACTTGACTGAAAAACTTTAAAAAATAACTCGCAGGGTGGTCTTACCAGTTTTTTTTCATTCAGTTCCTTATTCATACACGATCAGTTTTTAGTTTTGAAACAGCTTTGTAATGAACTCCTGAAACAAATGCCTTTTCTGACAATTAGTTTTTATGTGATTTCCAATTTAAAAATCAGATATTCTATTTTTCTAGAAGAATCTAACAAGACATGTGACAGCAGTAACACTAGTGCTACCACTACCTCCATCCAGCCTAATCTGGAAAACAGTAACAGCAGCAGTGAACTAAATTCTTCCCAGAGTGAATCTGCTAAGGCAGCTGATGATCCTGAAAATGGAGAAAGAGAATCCCATACACCTGTCTCTGTTCAAGAAGAGATAGGTAAGGACACATTTAATCCATTAAAGGGAGTTTTTCTTTTTGTTTTTTCTTTTCTTTCTTTTTTTTTTTAATATTTTGAATTTTTAAAATGAAAGTTTTATGGGGGTGGGTTAAGCTTTTCTTTTCCCTTTTTTCTTATTTTTGTTTTTAACATAAATAACACTTGAATTTACTGCTTTTATTAAAAAAATATAAAAGCATGCAGAAAAAAAAACCCTGCAGATCCTTTTCACTATCCTGAAGTGTAACACCAGCAACAGTTTGGTGTGTAACATTTTAGATCTTTTTCCCTGCAGTTACATTAATGTATGTGTGTTTACATGGGTTTTTTTTTTTTAATCATTTTTTTGTTTTTGTTTTTTAACATAAATGGGATCATTCTGCATGTATTGTTCTGCATCTTGTTTTTTTTTTAACTCAATAACATGTTAGGGGATCTTTTTATGTTATAAATTAAGTATATTCTTTTTTAACTGCTGCATGATACTCGATTATTACAAATGGTGCTTTTTAACATCTTTAGCATATATACCTCTGCGTACTTGTGCACGTATTTCTGGCAGTATAGAAACAGTAAATGGAATTGCTGGTCATATGGTAGGTACATTTTAAAAACAGTATTGGCTACTATTTTGTTGAACATCAAAAGGAATTTATACCAATTATTCACATACATGCCTATTTCTGCATTCTTATACCTGAATTTGATATCATTAACCCTCTTATATTTTTGCCAGTGGTAAAAAGTATTTCATTAAAAAAAAGGATGTATCCCTGCTTACCAGATGGTTGAATTTCTCTTCATCTGTTTGTCGAACTTTCTGTGAATTGATTATTCATATCTTTAGTCACTGTTTTCTGTTAATTTTTTTACATTTTTCCTTAGTGAGTTTTAGGAGTGTTTTATGTGTAATGTAATATATGTAATATTTTACATACATAGAAGTTGTTTTTAACTCTGCTGTTTGGTCATACAAAATTTTTTATATTTTTATGTAAATTTTTAAAATCTTCTTCTTCAGGCTGTCTCTGGATTTGTGTCATATTAAAGAAGACCACCCCTATCCCAAGAGTGCACACATTTTTACAGTAACTTCTCATAACACTTCTTACTTTGCTTTTTATCTAATTTTGTATATGATATGAACTGGAGATCTGTTTTAATTAGAATTTTCTAAATTACAAGTGACCAAACCAGCTTAAAATAGTTTAAATGAAGAGTAATTTTAATTAGCTGATATAATTGTAACGTCTGAGCCATCATTATCTGGCATAACTGGACCCCCGGGTATAATGACTCTGTCTTCCGCTCTTTCTCTCTCACCTCTGGATCTGCATATGTTTATGTTTTAATTTCATTCTCTCCTAATACAGACAGGCTTTTTCCAAGTGGCAGGAAAGATGGCACCAGCAATTTGTATTCATATCTTTTCAAGGTCTGTGACCCAAAGGCAAAGCCCCTACTCCTGCTCCAAATCAAAAGTCCTTGAGGAAGGAATTTGAGTGGCCTATCTTGGATCTATTGTTCTCATCCCTGTGGCCAGGGCAGGCAAGGTATTATGATTGATGACCCCAGCAAAGTATATGATTGGAGTGGGGTAGGAATGGTTTTCCAAAGAAAGAGGGATTCTGTGAAGGTAGACTGTATAAATGTCCACACTCTACCCTTTGATAGCTCAGCACATGCATCTGTACTCACACCGGATCCCATATATACCATTCAAAAATGCCTCTAACATAGTACACAGATCTCACCCACAACTAGAAACTTCCAGAAACCTCTGTCCCACAGTTACATCCAGTAATTATAATTGTATTTTAGCCTAAACCTAGGATTTCTGTATGTTGTACATTAATTGTGACAGGTCTGGATATGACTTACCTTGATCTCAACGTCCAAGAGCCAAATTATGAATTTAACTTCCTGCAGTACTCATTATTCTGATAGTGGAGGAGCTCTTTGATAAACCTGCGAGGATAACTGTGAGTGAGAAGTGAGAAGAATATGAGATTTCCCATCTGGAGGCCATTCTGTATTAGCTGCCTAATTCCTGCTGGCTCTTACTGGGGATGGGTGCTGGGCATTGCTGTAAGATTGAGCAGTCAAACATCCCAATTTGGCAGGTTTGGAATTTTTTCTGGCAACAATACTTCCCTACAGGTTTATAAATACCTTGCTAGTACCTAATCCTGAGTAACTTGTGCCAGGATCCCCAAAGGTGAACCCCTCCACTTCTTCAGGTTGTCTCTTTGGTAGGCCAATAGCCTTAGCCTTTGGGCAAACAGACCCCTCCTGGCAATATTAAACAAAGCTATAGCAGCCAAGGGAGTAGATGTGTCCTGTGCCACCAAGTGGCATGGCAGTGAGTCCCTCCTTTTTAATAGGATGAATGTGGTCCTCAGGCAAAGGGTATTCAGTAAGGAAGGCCCTCTACTCTTAGACCTGTTTTCTATCTCTGTCCTTTAGGTCTTAATATGGGGTGAATTTTCTCCTTCTTTCCTTTATTTGCACTAAGCTTAGCAAATGGCAAAGGATTGATTCTGAGCAGTGTTAGTTGTTGGCTCTAAATTGAGGGGCTGCTTTTAAAAAATTCTGCACTGTTCGTTTCATGTCTTCAGGAAATCCAACCTGGACTAAATGATGTCTCTAACGTCTTTATTAGTGAACATTATAGATGGTTGCAAGAAAGGGCCATGGTAGTTCAGCATCTTGACAAAACTTTAGCCTGTGTAGAGTCATAATTTGACACCCAAGAGATGATTGATGGTTGACCAACTTTACCTCCACACATCTGGGGTTACCAGCTTTCCAGTCTGACATGACAAGACACTTAATAACCCTACTGCATCTTGATTTATTCAGTGCCATATTTTTACACTTGATCTTAGCCAAAAGGCCGAGAAGCGAGTCAGCGCCATAATTTTGAATCAAAATTTTAAACTATTCTTCTAGATTATTAGGACTTTGTGGTTTTGACCATTAAACTTACTTAGGCAAATAAGGAGCTTTATTGACACAGTTGAAGGGAAATCCATGGCTAGTGACAGCCTCAGGTGCATTATTGGATCCAGGAAGCTGAAGTTGAAGTGTGTTTTGTGTCCCTCTCCCCCTCCCTCTTCCTCTCCCTGTTGGTTCCCCCCCACTCCCTTCTTCCGTCTCTATGCTTATTGTTTCCTGTTAGTGACAGTTTTCTCCATGTTGTAGGAGTAGAAGTAGTCACTTCCTAATTTATACCTTTGCTGCTCACTAACAGAAAGAACAGAAACTCTTTCTCCATCTCCTGATTCACTAATTGGAGTAGGATGTTGACTGGCTGGGCCACATAGCTAGTTCCTGGGACAGACCCTGTAGCAGGAAGTGGTCTGCTCTGTCTGGCCAAGCTGGGTCCTGTTGTTGACCCTAAAGGGACAAGTTACTTCATTTATAACCCTGGCAGAATCATGATTAAAGTGGGGGGGAGTTCTGCAAAGGAAGGAGGGGTATGGAACAGATTAAATGAAATATTCTTAATTGTCTACAATCTCCACCCCCTCACAAAATGCACAGTCAGTTTTCCCAAGCCTGTCTTTGTCTCTAACTCACTTAAAATACCATCTTTACAATATATAATGTAGTAAATCCTTTGTTCTTTCATTTATACCAGTGCCACACTGTTAATTTTTCAAAGCTTTAAATTAAAAATAATAAAATAAAATAAATTTTAAAAAAAGTCAGATCTTACTCAGTTATTTGGCCAGTAGAAATTGGACAGAAGTTTTAGTATGTATAGACATTTTCAGCCAAAGTGAGATTCATGGATATATAAAGTAGAAAGTGCTCCTGGGTTGTTGAATCACCTTAAAAAATTAAATTATTAGAAAATACTGAGAGATCTTTACTGTATTAGAAAAGCTAATTTAATTGATTTTTCCATTAATAAGTTTACACAGATATTTAAGTTCCCTAGAGGAAAATTCACTTAGCACTTAGGTTTATAAGGTCAAAACTATTAGATACTTAAACAGAATTCCAGAGGAAATCTTCCCAAAATTAATTACATCATTTTACTACAGAAATCCATATTGAATACATAAGGCAAAATTTTATTAGTATACACTTTATTATATTTGTTACTTACAAATTTATTGTAGCCCCTATTATTTGTTTTATAAATAGATGAGTTTCAAAACATAACCTCACACATTTGTACTTTTTGTAAAATATTTAGTGACTCACATAAGGTTCTCACATGTTTTCTTTTAAGTAGAACACTTAGGAATTAATGACATTTGCTTTGGCTATTCAAGGACCTTACCTGTTTGCTTTCTGGATCTTAGATGTACGCCACGTGGGAGTTTTGGTTAAATAAGGCATTGTTCTTATTCCACTGCTGATAGCAATTACTTTGTGGCTTTTTCATTTAATAATAGGTGACTTCAGATCTGAGAAGTCTAATGGGGAAATAAGCGATTCTCTTGGAAGAGGAACATCTGGCTCAACTCGAATTATCACCAGATTACGGAATCCAGATAGCAAACTCAGTCAGCTGAAGAGCCAGCAAGTAGCAGCCGCAGCCCATGAAGCAAATAAATTGTTTAAGGAGGGCAAAGAGGTATATTTTTTCTCTTTAAAACAAAAATCCTTGGAATAGGAATAATGTAAGTGTACCTTTAAAATAAGGAGAGGAAGTTTATGGACCTACTTTTGAATTGTATTTTCTCTATTTCCAAGAGTATAGTGGGTAATAAGGAAAAGTGTTCCGCTTGTACGTATAATTGGACACCCACATGTCAGTCTGTGCATAGAAATGCTGTAAGGGGGTGATACAACACGATCAATTTTATTGTATATAATTCTAAAAAGAATATATAGTAATGAGCGGGTTATTCATGGGCTTAATAAAGAGCTGTAGATTGTTTACTATGATGAACTGAGTAAACCTCCATCTAACACGGTAGGGCTAACTCCTTGATAGCACAGTACAGTGCCTAGGACAGTGCAGCATCTCAGCTCTGGTTCTGAACAAGAGGATCAAAGGTAGGACTCGCTGTCTCTGTCCCTAACCTAGCTGTGGTGACAGAATAGTGACCACCAATATGTTCCCCCCAGGGGTATGAATTATTTGCAGGGTAGATAAGCTAGAATATACAATATTCTTTCCTTAGCATCAGAAGAGGTGCTAAAGTCTCGGCTTTCTTTTCTTCTTTTTTTACTGTACTGAGGCTTGAACCCAGAGCCTTCATGCTAAGCTATATACCCAGCCTCTTTTTTTTTTTTTTTTTTTAAGTTTTTTATTTTGAGATTGGGTCTTGTTAAACCACTAATTTGTCCAGGCTGGGCTTGAATTTGTGGTTCTCTTGCCTCAGTCTCCCACAAAGTGCAGAGATAACAGATGTGCCCCATCATGCCTGGCTTACCATTGGCTTTTAAACTTCTTTTTGACTCTGACCCATACTAAGATAGGTATTTCTTTCACAGCAGTCTGCTACACGTGTTCAAAAGCTTCCTGAAATAGTACATACCTTAACTATATCAGAAGCATTTTGATATTTTCTCTTATAGTCTGTCTAGTCTATTTTATTTTTTTTAAAGTTAAATAAGACTCACTGTTATTATAATCCATTAAAGGTTGGGATCAACTTTTCAAGAACATTTTAAAGTATCTATGGGTTCTTTGAACTAAAGCAAGAATGAAATAGGAGCAGAAAAAATATGTTTTTAGGAATGTATTTTTAGATTGTAGTGCATGTAATCCCCTCCTATTTCCCTAAAGAATGCATTATGAACTTGATATAATGATAAGTGAATGATACACAGTGTACATACTTTCATGTGTGTATTTGCGATTCATTAAAGTAGGAATTAGTGGGCCTGGGGATGTAGCTGAATGGTAAAGTGCTTGCTAACATGCTCAAAGCCCTGAGTTTGATTTCCAGCCCTGAAAAAAAAAAATTACTCAGTAGTGTCTGACATATAATATTTAATAAATACTAGTTTTCTTTCTTTTTGCAGCCATATCTTAGTTGTTTAATTGTAAGCAGCTTTCACTTTTAGCTTAGCATTTTAACTTCAAACAGTTTATTCATAAGATGTATTTTAACTTATTTGGAATATTGATTATAGTTATTAAAAGACAGTTGATCAGACAATTTGCAGCTTTGACTGAATGATGAAATCTTTCTGTTTTCTTGTTCAGGTACTGGTAGTTAACTCTCAAGGAGAAATTTCACGGTTGAGCACCAAAAAGGAAGTAGTCATGAAAGGAAATATCAACAATTATTTTAAATTGGGTCAAGAAGGGAAGTATCGCGTCTACCATAATCAGTACTCCACCAATTCATTTGCTTTAAATAAGCACCAACACAGGGAAGATCATGATAAGCGAAGGCATCTTGCACATAAATTCTGTTTGACTCCGGCAGGAGAGTTCAAATGGAATGGTTCTGTCCATGGGTCCAAAGTCCTTACCATATCTACTCTGAGACTGACCATCACCCAACTAGAAAACAACATCCCTTCATCCTTTCTTCATCCCAATTGGGCTTCACACAGGTAAAAGAAACTAAGGTTAATTTATTGCTGTAAATACACTACATCTTACAAAACTGTTATTGTAGGCATGCACCTGCATTTTAAATGTCATTACCAATGAATTAAATAAAGTCCCTTTGGTCAACAAACAGTAATAAAGGTAGAGGCACACATGTGCTTTTAAATTACTTAGGCACCACTAGCATTTGGATAATTTTTGGAAATCAGTCTTTATCCCTGGAATCAAGTAGGGCCCAAAGTTCCAGAATATCATAGAAGGTGAAGGAATTGGGAGGCCTAAATGATCTCCAGAATGCCTTGCAATGTTTAAAACATGTGACTCTGTGAGCTAGAAACTCCCAAGAACAGTAGAGTTATTCCTGCCATCTAGAAACATTTCTCACATGCTCTGTAAGATGGAGTCATCATAAATTACAACTATTATGCTTTTAATTTAAGTTGAACCAAATGAAATAATTTCTTACTTTTCTTCTGAAATATAGAGCAAATTGGATCAAGGCAGTTCAGATGTGTAGCAAACCCAGAGAATTTGCATTGGCTTTAGCTATTTTGGAGTGTGCAGTAAAACCAGTTGTGATGCTACCAATATGGCGGGAATCCTTAGGACATACCAGGTAAGTGAATTCTGAGCCTTGTGAATGACCAACACTGGACTGTTTTTCTTTTTTTGTTTGTTTTGTTTTTTTAATGCTAGTGGATGAATAATGAAAGTTAATGTGTTTAAGAGGTCTTTTTTTTATTGTTTTTTTGAGACAGGGTCTCACTATGTAGTTCAGGATGGCCTTGAATTCACAGCAGTCCTCCTGCCTCAGCCTCTCAAGTACTGGGATTACAGGTGTGTGTACCACGCCCATTTTAAGAGGTCATATTAAAGATTTCACTCTTCTTGGCTTCTGTTAGTTCTTATTTGTGATACAGAATTATAACAAAGATCAAAAGAGGTCAGGTATTTGAAAATTAAAAGTTTTTAAAGTAAAAAAGCATTTTTAACTGAGTACAGTGGCACATGCTTGTAATCCCTGGCAGGAGGATCATAAGTTTGAAGCCAATCTGGGCAATTAGAGAAAGCCTATTTTAAAATAAAAAGGTGGGTATGTAGCTCAGTGGTAGAGTGTGTACCTAGCATGTACCAGGGTCTGAATTGAACCACCAGTACAGGGAAGAAGGAAGGGAAGGAAGAAAAGGAGAGAGAGAGAGAGGAAGACATGCAGGAAGTGGGGGAGGGCATTTTTATTGGAATGGAAAGAACATTCACATTTTCTGAATATTCTAGAATGTTCTAGGTACTATGCTAAAGATCTGCCTTACAGTCTTACATCGTTTTTTAGATTTGAGTGCCTGGCCAAAGATGATGTAGCTCCCAAGTAAACCCAGAACTGTGTAATTTGAGCAGATGGTTTAAAAAAAATAAAAAAACAAATTTTTTTGGTGCTGGGGCTCAAACTCAGGGCCTTGCATTTGCTAGGCAAGCACTCTACCATTTGAGCTAAATCCCCAACCCTAAAAAAGATAAATTTTGTAATTTAAAAAGCCCTAAAAGATTTTTTTTTAACTCTAGTTAGTCTTTTAAAAGTTACTTTGACAAAACTAATATACAGAATATGGTGGGAAAAAATCCAAATATTATCCAAGAGAATAAAAGCAAAAAGAAAGAATCATTCTACCATCCCTATAGCCTCTGTAGTGCTTACTCCAGTGATACAACCCTGTAATTTTTAGAAGATAAATATATTTTGCCTTTTCACATCTCTTTTATTTTATAATAACATTATTACAAAAAATAAGTCGATGTCCACTAATCATCTTTTATCTACTTGCAGTTTTCTTTGGTGATTTCCCCACATAAATCATCGATTCTTTTCTTTCTCTTTTCTCCTTTCTCTTTTGAGTATAATTGCCGCTATCAGTAGAGGTCTCTACAATGGGGTGGACTTAATTATCCTACAGTTGAAATACAGGATTAAGCAAGGTGCTGCAGAATTGTGCACCAGGGAGAGAAGAGTTAAATGGGTGGTTACTTTTCTCAGGGTAGAGCCAGGAGAGTCAGAAGCAGTGCTGCCTGGGTTTTTCTTGCTCTTTCTTGCATTTACTTCCAGGTTGGCCCCTAAACCCTTCTGTCCTAACATTCTAGTCTGTGATCATCCCGACACTTATGTGGAGCCTCACCTCTGGTGACAGATAAATGCTTCAGAAACTAAAGCTAAACTAAATGTAGCTAAATAAAACTCCCATAATCAGCCAGGTGTAGTGCCGCAAACCTATAATCCCAACACTCTAGGAGCCTAAGGAAAGAGAATCACAAGTTCCAGCCCGGGGAATATAGTGACTTAGCAAAATTCTATCTCAAAATGAAAAATACAAGAGGGTGGGGATGAAGCTTAGTGTGAAGGCCCTGGGTTCAATCTCTAGGACTCCCCCACCCCCAAGAAAACAAAAACAAAAATAATAACAGCAAAACAAACCAAACTCCTATAATTAAATGTAATTTGAAATTATTACATCATACCTTTCATAGATTTCAAGTATTTGTCATTGTAGAAGGTGATGGAATTCAGATTTTTAAATATCAGATTTTTTTTTCTTTCCTGCTTTGTCAATATGAGTCTCTTTAACATGTTCCTTAGACTTACAAAACTATGCTGTGAATTATATTAGTGTGACATCTGGTAATATATACAAAAGACCTCTTCTTTAATATGATGATGAAGTAGAACACTGACTTTTTAAAAAAATTAAGGACCATGCTTCAAGAATATTAGGAATTAATAATAGGACTTCTGCTGTAGCAGAATGATCAACTAGATAGGCAAGAAACTTCTAAAACATGATCTTAAGGCAACCTGGAAATTCAAACTTTTTATTCATGAAAATGTTTCAATTATTAAAAAAGAAAAAAGAAGCAGGTTATTTTAGGGCTTGGGGATTTAGCTCAAGTGGTAGAGCCCTGAGTTCAATCCCGATCACAAAAAAAAAGTTTCAATTGTGACTAACAGAGCTTCAAAAGCCATCTATATATCTAAAAATAACAGTATTTTTAAATAATATGAATTATGGCCTATATATAGAGAAAATTTTTTGTTTAGTAAATGATGCATATTTAAGATTTTATGCACTGTCTCTAAGCTATGATGGCTAATAATAAAACAAATATCTGTGAATTTACCACCCAATTTAAAAATAAGGACATTATGATTGCATCAGCTTTTGCTCACATTACCTTGGCTCTCCTGCGAGACAATCACAGATTTAAGGTTTGTATTTTACTACCTGCTTCCTTTTACTATATAGTTCTATCACATGTAGTATCAATATAACAGTGAATTGTTTTCTCTTGGTTTTGAGCCTTATAATAATGTATTATTCTAAAAGACTAAGACATGGGCTGGTTGAAGGTACATTTATTGTTTTATTATACTGTAATCAAAGAGGTAGTGTTCATGATATATTCAAGAACTATTTACAGTTCAATAAGGCAAAAATGTCAAACCATCTAATAGGGAAAAAAAGATCAAAGATAAAAATACAACTCACTCACAAAAAGATAAAAATAACCAAGAAGGGATTGGAGATTTAGGTCAGTAGTAGAGTGCTTGCCAAAGTAAGCACAAGGTCCTGAGTTCGATCCCCAGCACCAAAAAAAAAAAGACAAGGACGATGAAGATGTGCTTTATCTCCCTGGTATTTTGAGAAATACACATTGAAATTATGGGCTGCTATTTCATATCCATCATTTTTTTTTTTTTTTACATCCATCAAATTTTGTCAAATTTTTTGACAAAAATTTAGAGTATTGACAAAGATGTGCAGTAATAGGAAGAGAACTGTGGTATATTTTTGCTAAAAGATCATTAGTGTAATGATAGAACAGTTTTATTGAAAAGTTGAAAATGCAGTTCTTCTATCTTAATACCATAAAGTACCTCCTACATGCATACATTGTACATAAGAAGACATGTAAAAGATTGTTTTTTGTTTTTGTTTTTTTGAGACGGGGTCTCCTGTGTAGTTCAGGATAGTCTTGAACTCTAACTACTGGTGTGCGTCCCAGGTTAGCCTTGAACTTGTAGCCGTCCTCTTGCCTCAGCCTTCTAAGTGCTGGAATTACAGGACCACCGTGTATGGTAGATTATTTCTAATAATACTATTTTATAATCATGAAATTTGAAAACAGTCCCCAAATGTTCATAATTGGGCATGTTTAAACTGTGATATCATCCTCTGATAGACTATAGTATACCAGTAGAAAACAAACTAAAACAATAATTGTCATTGTGGTTGAATCTCATAAATGTAAAATAAAGTGAAAATAGTTCCATCATGAAAGTACATGTAGTATGATATACCATTTGTTTAAAGTTTTAATGTATGTATGATAATATTTTCTAGGGATATAGATATTTATAGTAAACATTTAAAGAAACTCAAGAGTAGTATGCGTGAAGCTTAAATACACTATTAAGGAGTATTTCCCTTTCGGATGCTCCCTACTCTTTGAGTAGCTATCGATCATCTCCCTTTCCCCCTTTTTCACCACTTTTAAATAAATTGTCTTCTAAATAAATTGTCTTCTCTTAGTTTAAAAAAAAAACACTATTAAGTAAAAAATGCTCACAGAAAAATCAAAATGCAAGCTGAAGAACATTTAGATCTGGATGTTCAGGAAAGCATTACAGATATTGAGATTTGTGGACTGCAGTTAAAGAAAGCCCTATCAAGCCTTCAATGCCTGTGTTAGAAAATAAAAACTGCAAATTAGCTAGCTAGATGTACAAAGAGCCAAAAGAAAAGATGTGTTGAACATAGGAGTAGAGATAATGAAATAGAACACTAAACATTATTATAACTTACAAATATATAAGATTATCAAGAAAGAAAACCCAGGAACACACAAACAATACTAAGAATAAATAAGGGGACATACTAGTCTATATTTCTGATTCTCTTGCTAGTACTAGGCATTTTAAGCCTTTACAGGGTCCGCCTAACATAACACACAGGTCTCCTATACTCTCAGAGATTAGTAATCCCCCCTTCAGTCCCTTTTGGTGAAGGCTGGAAAGGAGAGGCCACAGGTCTCAGTCCTCAGACATCAGGGCATAGGCCACATAGGCAGAGAGATTTCTGGTTCTGTTTAACCACTGAGGGAAATGGGAAGAACCAGATGGTTTTATAAGTTAGGCCTTCAAATTTCAGGAACCGGGCATTTCTATTTAAACTCTTCCTCTAAAATAGAAAAAGAAGGAAATCTTGCGGATTATTATTTGTTAGCATGAAACTTGATAAAAAATAAATAGGCAAAAAGAGATCTGTGGCTCCATCTCCTTTATTGATGAATAATGTAGAGCAAATGGATGTGAATATAAGGAATCTTAAAACATTAGCAAATTTATTCAGGAACAAATTAAAAAGAATAGTAAACTTGGGGCTGGGGATTTAGCTCAGTGATTAGAGTGCTTGCCTTGCAAGCACAAGGCCCTGAGTTCGATCCCCGGCACCACCAAAAAAAAAAAACAAAAAAAACAAAAACAAGAATAGTAAACCATTGCTGAATTGGCTTCACCCTAGGTATGAAGGACTGTCCAATTTTAGGAGATTATTAATAACGTGCTATTTTGAGAGGGCAAAGAAAATGAACTTTGATCATCTCATTAGATGCCATAAAGGTATTTGTCAAAGTTCATTATTGTTGGTTTAAACAAAAGAGTTAAGTAAGAATATATGAAGTCCTTTTTTTACTTGTTTGTTTTTTATAAAGATGTATTTCAAAGCAAATCATGATGCTTTTCACTGAACCGCCTGAAGCATTTCTATTAACACTGGGTTGGAACAAAACAAGGATGCCCACTGTCACCACTTTCTTGAAAACACTAGCCAATGCAGTTTGCGAAGAGAAAGAGAATACACAAATACTGGCAAGATAAAAAGGCTGATTATTATTATGTAGTTGATGTAATTATGTACTTAGGCATCTCCCCAAACTGAAAAACTATCAGAAACTATATGAAAATTAAATAAGGTGAGTAGCATACTGAACAGTGCGTTCATGTACACAAACGATAATCATAATTAAAATTCAAATGAAGTTCTGAGTTACAATAACAAATTAAAGAGCACATATAATTTTGTTCCCTGGTGACCTCCGCTGAAACTATAGCAAAGAGATTTCTTCCCCTTGTTCCAAGGATTGCACTCTACCCCTTAGACATATATCTATACCCTCAAGGTATTAGGGGAGGGGCGTGCTGGGGATCGCAAGGTATTTTTTAAAGATGTAAACCCACAAGGGCTGGGGAGCAGAAACAATAAAATTGTGGAAGCAGTCATGCAAGTGAACAAACGGTAACTACTCCAAAAAGTCAAATCCCAAGTGCGAATGTTCCCAAGTTATACCACAGAATCCTCAGAGGACATGAAAGCCCAAAGTCCAGAACAGTGCACTTGACTCATGTGTTTGTAGGAGACCTGTTTTGCCCTGCAGTCTGCCATATACCCTGTGTTGTAAGGAGTCCTCCATCTTCCTGGGCTTGCCATTAATTGCCCACTGACTCCGCTAAAGAAACTCTTGTTCCCTGAAAGTTATAGTCAGACTGTAACCCCAAATTATGTTTTCCTTCATACTTTTTTTTTTTCTTCAGTGCTGGGGATCGAGCTCAGGGCCTTGTGCTTGCTAGGCAAGCGCCCTAATCACTAAAGCCCCAGTCCTCCTTCAAACTTTTCATAGTGACAGTATTACTCTTTTGCTCATGTAACTGACTTCATGCTTACTACTGAGTTTTCTAAAGCCAGACTTTTTATTATTTGGGATAGAAACACACATAATTAATAAAACTATAAGCAAAACCAAGGGAATGATGAACACAAATGTCAGAGTGATAATTGCCCCAGGATGGGACACACAGGTTTTCTGGTGTGATGGTTATTGATAAAGTTCAATTTCTTAACTTTGTTGCATGTTATATTTTTAAAAATATTACAATGAAAGAATAGATCCTAGAAATAGCAACAACAAACCCCTCAAACACCTGGAAGTAAATTTAAGAAATATTCAGAACCTGTGTAAAGCAGTCTTTAAAACTTAATTACAGACATAAAGGATTCTTTGCCTCATGAATAGGATTTGGTCTTCTGGGGCTGTGAGAGGCCTGACCAAAGTGATAGTAATATTTCATCCAGAAAAGTTAATGTGGGGTTGGGGATTTAGCTCAGTGGTTAGAGTGCTTGCCTTGCAAGCACGAGGCCCTGAGTTCGATCCCCAGGACCAAAAAAAAGGAAGGAAAAGTTAACATGCAAAAATAGCCACAGAAGAACGTGGATGTTCAGAGTAGGTATTAGAGCATATTTTGAAGCTACAATAATCAAAATAATTTGTCCTACTGAAGAAGTGGGGCAATGTAATAGAATAGGGCATCCAGAAATAGACCTAAACACATCTGGGGATAGAGTTGTACAGTACTGTTCATCAGAAAGCAAAAAGGGCGTGTTTGGAGAAAACAGCTCTTTAGATCCCTAGTTTAGCAAAAGCATTCAGCTGAGGTAGATTAAAAAAAGAAAGAACCAAATCCTAAAAGCAAAACTGCAGTACAAAAGCATGAATTAATTTATATTTTTGTTGTGATACTTTCTTTTTAAACAGATTTAAAACCAGATGTCATAGAGGAGAAAAGTGGATACATGTATTTAAAATTCTGAGTGGAAAAATACTATAATCAGACTCAAAAGACAGATGACAAACTGAGGAAAAATATTTGCACCACAAATGGAAATTTTCCCTAATTGACAAAGATCTTGTATAGATGAAAAAGACTAATAGTCCAATACAAACAAGACAAAGGATTTGAACAGATATTGTGCAGAAAAATAAATATGAAAGGCCAGTAAACATAAAAAATTTCTCTCATAATTAAAGAACAATGGGATAGTTGTTTTTTTTTGTTTTTGTTTTTTTTAACTTCAGTTGGCCTTAACAGTTTGGAAGTTTAATACTAATTTAACTTGAATATTTGGGATAGCAGGTTGGCTTTGCAGTTGACGGTGTTGTGAAGTGCCCAGTTCTGAGGAACAGTACTGCACTGTCAGCATGTTAAGTGCAAGAACTTTTGGTCTCAGCCATACTGTCGCTGACAAATATAGAGGGATACTTCCCAAGTTTACCATGGGAGACATAAAAGGTCGTGAATTGTATTTTTAGTGTAAAAGCAACACACAGCAGAATCCTGAGCAGTGTACGGAGGTTAGGAGTGGAAATGATGCCCAGTCTATTCTTCTGGTCTGGGTCTCAGTGACATAGATATAGGGAAGGGAAATCTGCCACCCAGCCAGAGGCTATACAATAGCAGCCTCATGGGGCTTCCTTCATGGGGCCTCGAGGCTATCGGCAGTGACAGAGATTTCTGCCAAACAGAAAAAACAAAACTGAACTGCCAAGCTCCACCGTGTTAATAATCCTGTCCCCATAAGGGTTGTTTTAGTGGCAGTGGGAACAACGGAGTTGTACTCAAGGACAGCTTCCGTCACAGATTAGTTATAACGCTACCTCTGGAAGCCTAAGCAAAGTGAGCTGGTGTATTTGGTGATGAGAAAGGGCCTCTTTGCCTTGTGGACAGATAGCAAGAGCCCAAACTGAACACACTACTGAGCTATGACACTGCCAGAGTGTCACTGTGCCAGCATTCTCTACACACAGCTCTGTTCCTGGCCTGTGTCAGCAAAGGTGGTTCCATTACTGTCCTGGACCAGGTGCTTCAGAGATCATGCTCTCAAAACCTTGAAAACTACTGCTTGGTCTTGTGGTGGCACTCCTTACAAGAGGCAGCACTGTGGTCTGCAGCTTGTTCACTCCCTAGCCCCAGATTACTGGTGCATGCATGCTATTTGAACTAATAAGTTAGTTCCCAGTGAGAATCCATCCTCCTCCTCCTCTTCCCATGTATTTCTGAGAACTCCAGGAACCTTATGGAAAAAATTTGCTATACAAGTTGTAAACAGTTAATAGGTACAAACTCTTAACCTGGAGGTAGCTGTGTACTGAGGTCCTATAATCACAGGTACACAAAACCTTCATAAAAAGAGGTGAAGAGGGAAAGAAGAGTGACACAGAGGGGGATTTTTTAAATTGGGAAATAGAAGTAAGAAGAATTAAATTCCTTCCCACATCTTTCTAGCACCACTACCCCAAGTTGACAAAAGATCTCCATCCTTTCCACATAGCTCTGCATGAGAAATTGGGTACATCTGGTTTGGGTGGGATGAAAGCAGTTCTTTTACTTCTGCTCTTAGAGGCAGAAGCTTTTAGAGACAGGAGCTCCTGTTTGTAGGTTTTGAATCATGTCTCTGTTTATGGGAAATACCCCTATTCATAAAAAATCTAGTCCAAGCTAAACATTGATTCCCCACTGCAGGCCTGGTCATTACTGGGTGCTCTAATGTCTGTTTTCCTGTCTGATAGAGTGTGGCTTATCCTTATCGCTAATGATTGAAATAAATGTGGAACTTCTTTCCTGACCCCTCCTCTTCACCAAAAGAGGGAGACTCACGGGCTTCTTTCTCTGTAGATGTAGAAAGCCAGAGTTGTGTTAGTGAACACTGTTAGGACTTTAAAATCTCCAGTGCTAATGAGAAAAAATAAAAATAAAAACAAAAGCTTTTGGATTGGTTGGTCTTTGTGCTA
The DNA here is from genome assembly GCA_004026905.1 of Hystrix cristata. Lineage (NCBI taxonomy): Eukaryota > Metazoa > Chordata > Mammalia > Rodentia > Hystricidae > Hystrix > Hystrix cristata. The sequence goes on from PVJO010013217.1 coordinate 22,529, forward strand.
AGGAGAAAATTCTGGAAATAAAGTATCCTTTAGTAGGGAACTGGTCCAATAAATTATAGGCTGCCCGTGAAGTGGCGTATTTCTTAGATTTTTAAACAAGATCTTTGTGTTCTGATATGGAAAGATCTAGTACCGTTATTCATGGATTAAAAACTGGTTCTATGGGGAAATAGGTATGTAAATGGAAATGACTATGTAAAGAAATAGGTATGTGTGAAATGTTGCAGGAATATAAATATTTCTTTTGGGGAGGCATAGGATAGCATTTTTTAAATTTTTTGTTATTTTTTACTCTCTGATTGTTCCTATTGTAGAATTGTACATCTGCTTATTGTCAGTTGGGATTGCCTGGGTTATGAGACTATAACTAACCACTCTGGTTTTGTGTTTAATTTTCAGTATTATGTTTTATCTTTTTCGTTTGTTATTCACTATTAAATGTAATTCCTGTTTTGCTAATCATGTCTTAGATTACATAGAATGACATCAATTGAAAGAGAAGAAAAGGAAAAAGTTAAAAAAAAGGAGAAAAAACAAGAAGAGGAAGAAACAATGCAGCAAGCTACATGGGTAAAATACACATTTCCAGTTAAACACCAGGTAATTTTATTATAAACTTTTTAAATGTATCATCTGTTTCTGGGACTTTTATTCTGCAATTCTGACATTTTAAATTTTGTGTTACTTTTGATACAACCTTTTAATTAATATAGTTGGGTTGGAATACATCTTTCTGATAATTTTAGGAGAATAGATTTCTCTCAGTAATATAGGAGGGTTTGGGACCAATTTATTGAAGATGTTATAAAATTAAAACTGTTAGATTTCACATTTAGAAAGGAGTTGTATGCTCCTTTCATACATCTTTGATTCCTCATGAAAATGATTGGTAAATTTAAATAATTTCCCTGCCTGTTACTCTTGTTTGATAAACGTGTGTAATACCACACATACTTTGTAATCGTGTTGTTCAATGAGTGTATTTTCCTTTATCCCAGGTTTGGAAACAGAAAGGAGAGGAATACAGAGTAACAGGATATGGTGGCTGGAGCTGGATTAGTAAAACTCATGTTTATAGGTTTGTTCCTAAATTACCAGGCAATACTAATGTGAATTACAGAAACTCAGTAGAAGGAAGTAAGTGCCTTATTTTAAGTTACATTTAATTTAAAATAATATTTTTTAGCAATAATAATTTTTCCTATATGATCACTTCTGATTTGTATTTTCTTATAAATTCATAGTATTTTGGTCATATTTTGAATAAAAACTTTTTCTGAAATTTTTAGTATAATGTACAAAATTACTATTGTTTACCAATTACAAACTCTGAAATTTAAAAAATTATTTTTGTTCACAAGATTTTTTTTCTTTTCTTTTTTTTTTTTTCATTGCTAGGGATCGAACTTGGGGCCTTGTGCTTACAAGACAAGCACTCTAACCACTGAGCTAAACCCCCAGCCCTGTTCACAAGATTTGGATGTTTAGGATTCAGTTAAAGATGACAGAAAATAACTGTTTTTGTTTTTTTTTAAGTGCCACAGCCTCATAATTATATATTTTATGTACTAGTTAACTTCTTGAGGAGTGATATATCTGGAAACATTGATATTATTGTAATAGTAAGTCTGGAGGGGAAGTGATAGGGGCTCAGATAACATTGTCACATATAGAAGCTGTTTTTTACTACTTACTAACAAGTCTTAGTATTTAGAATCTCAGAATTCTAGAGTAAATTGACCTTTTGAGAGACTGTGTTTTTAAACTCGTGTTAAATGAGCAGATTACTTGATGAAGATGGTAAGTGACGTGGTCAAGTTCACACAGATGGTGAATGACAGTCCTGGCCAGAACTCCTGTCTCCCAGCTTCTGTAGCCCCTTTTGTTGTGTGCCATGTGGTTTGTGTTTCTAAGTGATTCTTAGCAGGAAGCATATATGTTGTTTAATGTGATTTGCTAATTTATGCTGTGAGGTGTTCAAATTTCTGATGAAACCTGTATGAGGAGATTGTATAGTGCATGAGAAAGAGTACATACTCCCCTAGCTAACTGATTTAGCTTTGTGCATGGTTGTGGTAAAACATGGGCTGGGAGATTTATGAAATTGTTAATGTAGGAAAGTTACTGGTTTATCATTAAATAGGAAAAGTACATATTTTATCAGGCTCCTTGGAATTTATAGGCTCTGTCTTGGAGCATCTTAGACACAGTAATTATTGTATTTCTGTTTTGAAAATAGCAATAATGATTCAGTTGTTACTATTTAATTCATGTTAAATATCCACTATAGTGAGTTCCGACAGATCATTATAAGTTTCTTTTATTATCATTTTGTTGCTCCAGTTACCCATGTGGTACTTACATTTATGGAGAGCTCTTTATTTGTATATAATGTGGTTTGGCCTATGTGATAAAATTGAGAGGATCAGTATATAGATTATTTATGCTTTTGCAGATTATGTTACAGCCACTGCCATTAGTATATGGTTTTCCATTGCTCGAGTACTGGACCTTTCTTTATCTCGTCAGGTACCAAGCTGGTATTTTTGCCTGGACTTTTTCCCCAGATAATGTCAGAGAAGAAAGGTCAGAGCTACTGGTCATTATAATGACTAACCTACTATCTAGTCTCATCTTACGATGGAGGCACAGATGTGTTGAAACAGAGAAATACATATCAGAAAACCTTTGATTTAAACAAACAAACAAACAAAAAAAACCTTTGATTTGCTGTCCATAGGCCAGACTGTTAGACTTGTTTGTCTACTTGTCTCTGACCTCTGGTATAGCTCTAAATCTGGACATATGAAATAGTCTCTATGTCAAGAAGAGTGTCGTGGGGTTGGGGATTTAACTCAGTGGTACAGTGCTTGCCTGGCAAGCACAAAGCCCTGAGTTCGATGACCGCCCTCCCCCCAAAAAAGAAGAATATATTTTTATGTTTATTTTTTAGCAGTGCTAGAGATTACATCCTGGGCTTCATGCCATACCAGGCAGGCTCTCTACCACTGAGCTAAACCCCCAACTCCAAAAGATTTTTAATTTAGGGGGAAAAAAGTATAGTTGTCTGTTTGAAATATCAGAGTTCTTGTAGCTTATAGAAGGAGCTACATTGGCATATAAAACTGAGCAACTCGAATATAAGAAGGTATATGGTAACTTTAGCTTTTATTTAAATGAAAAATAATAAAATATTACTGGAAAATACTTGATTATTTCCACTAAAGTAGATACATTAAAGTAAATTTCTAATATTGGAAATATCTGTAATTGTCATATACATGGTTCTTTTTAGTCAAAAGTAATATGGATGAAAATCTGGATGATTCAGATAAAAGAAAAAGTCCTCGAAGTCCAAAAAAATTAAAAACAGAGCCTGATTCTGAGAAAGGCGAAGTAAAAGATTCAGATACTAGAAAAGGAGCAGACCAGAGTGAAATGGAGATCTCAAAGATTACTGAGAAGGACCAAGGTAACAGTGTTGGATGTGGAGGGCAGCCTGGTTATGACAAGAACTCTTTGGGTCAATTGGCCACCATAGGGCAGGCACTGAGTTGTCTTTATTTGATAGCAGTTTTATTAAAACATAATTCATATGGTATACAGCTCACCCAATTACAATGTAATTAGTGGTTTCAGTATATTCACAGAGTAGTTCAACCATTACCAAAATCAGTTCTAGAACATTTTCATCATCCCAAAAAAGAAATCTCATACTTCTCAAACTCTTTAGCAGTCACTTTTCAATCCCTCAAGCCCACCAGTCTATTCTCTGTCTTTATGAATTTGCCTTTTTTTTGTATGTTTGTGTTTTGGGATTTTTTTGGTATTTTGTTTTGTTTTGAGACAGTGTCTGGCTATGTAGTGTAGGCTAGCCTTGAACTCACTATGTAGGCCAAGGCTGGCCTCAAACTTGCAGCAATCTGCCTGCCTCAGCCTCCCAAGTGTTAGAGTTCCAGGCCTGTTTCACTGCGCCCAGCTCTGGATTTGCCTACTTTGGACATTTCATTAAATGAAATCAAGCAATAAGTTGTGTTTTGTGCCTAGTCTCTTTCACTTAGAATAATATTTTCAGTTTATCAGTATCATAGTATTTATCTGTGCTTTATCCCTTTGTATTTCCCGTATTCCATTGTATTGATAAGCCACATTTTGTTTATCCAGTCATTGGTTGACAAACATTTGGACTGTTTCTAGTTTTTAGCTATTGTGAATAGTGCCACTATATTAATGTACAAGTTTTTTTATAGACATATGTTTTGACGTCTCAGAAATATACCTAGGAATAAAATGACTAGACCATATGGTAACTTCATGTTTAACTTTTTGAGAAGTTTACATTGTCTTTTGTCGGAAGTCATTTTTAAAAAACTGTAAGTTAGATACCACATATGGCTAATGATGTTTTAAGACCTAAAGACACTGTTTATACCATAGCCTTTCTTATACTAATCAGTTTTTCATTATAGCATTCCATCATTTTTAGATACTAAGAATCAGAATACTTTTTTTATTTTTTCTTTTTGAGACAGGGTGTCACTATTCCAGCCTGGCCTTGAACTCACTTTGTAGCCCAGGCTGGCCTTGAACTTGCAGCAGTCCTCCTGTCCCAGCCTCCCAACTGCTGGGATTACAGACACGCACCACCACACCTGGCTAGAATACTTAAATATTTGGAATATATGTGTTTTTAAACCTTTCATGAAGTTTAAAATATGTTCATGATCTATTATAATTGTATTAGGAATTTTGAAATACATAGCTATTCCTTTTTAGTGTGAAGTAAGAAACGTAGGTACTTTTATAAATAAAATTCTAATAAGTTCCTCATGTCAGAGTAAAAATTCCATTTATAGAAATGTCTTTATTTTACAGATGTAAAAGAACTTTTAGATTCTGGGAATGACAAATCCTTCAAGGAAGAACCAATGGAAATAGATGATGATGTAAAAACTGAGTCACATATAAACTATCAAGAAAGTTCTCAATTAGATGTGGTCAATGTTAGTGAGGGTTTTCATCTAAGGACTAGTTATAAAAAGAAAATAAAATCATCCAAACTAGATGGACTTCTTGAAAGGAGAATTAAACAGTTTACACTGGAAGAAAAACAACGCCATGAAAAAATGAAGTTGGAGGGTGGAATTAAAAGTACAGGAAAGTCTCCTTCGAGTTCTTTGAAAAGTCTCTCTGAGTTACCAGTAGTAACAAAGGTGAAAGAAGAGTGTCAGAGTGACCTGCTTAGACAAGAACAAAGCCCCAGCAGGAGTAATGACAAATCTGAGGACTTGATTCATGGATGTTCACAAAGTGATTCTTCAGTTCTTGGAGTTGGTGATCCTGGTCTTACCATAAATAGGCTTTATCCAAAAGATCAAGTGTTAGATGATATCTCCATTCAGGGTCCAGGGACAAACTATGAGAAACAAAATTCCATTGAAAATGACATAGATGAGACTCTCTCTGAACCAACCAGTAAAGGCCAGGAACTCAGTAAGATTAAAACAAAAGGAAGCGATTTTTCCATTGATGACTCTAAACCAGTCAGTGGAGATGATATTGGTACTTTGATCTCTAAGAATGAAAAAACACTTGACCAGGAGGATAACGACACCATTGTTTCTTCTTCTGAAAATGCTTTGATTCCATCAATACCTAAAAGTACTGGGGACAGAGATACCCCATCTCTGTCAAAAGGAATGGACTTTGATGGAAAACTTGGATGCGACTCTGAATATAATAGCACTTTAGAAAATAGTTCTGACACTATGTCTATTCAGGACAGCAGTGAAGAAGATACGATTGTTCAAAATAGCAATGAAAGTATTTCTGAACAGTTCATAACTCCAGAACAAGGTGTTGAAAGTGTAGAGCCAGTGAAATGTGAGTTTGTTTCCGATAAGTCCACTAAAAACTGCGATAACAGGGTACAGGGTAAGGTAACTGAAACAAATGGCAGAAAACAAAGTCAACAGCAGCAGTTAGAGAGACCAGTTAATAAGTGTATTGATCAAATAAGTCTTAAAAATATCACTGAAAAAAAAAATAATGAAAATTGGTCTGAAAAGAAAGGACAGAAAGCAAGTACATTTCAGATAAATGGGAAAGATAAACCTAAAGTATATTTGAAAGGTGAATGCTTAAAAGAAATGTCTGAAAGTAAAGTAGTAAGTGGTAATGTTGAACCGAAGGTTAATAACATAAATAAAATAATCCCTGAAAATGATATTAAATCATTAACTGTTAAAGAATCTGCTATAAAGCCATTTATTAATGGTGATATCATCATGGAAGATTTTAATGAAAAAAACAATTCAGTAACAAAGTCACATTTACTAAGTTCTTCAGATGCTGAAGGTAATTACCAAGCCAGCTTCAAGACCCTACCATCAACCAAAGAGTCTGATGATGTACAGAGTACCACACCTCCATCATCCCGACCAGACAACAGTTCATTTAATCAGGTAGAAGATATGGAAATTGAAACTTCAGAAGTTAAGAAAGATACTCCATCACCTATTACATCTGGAGAAGAATCTAACCTCAGTAATGATTTTGTTGATGAAAATGGTCTTCCCACCAACAAAGATGAAAACATCAATGGAGACTCTAAAAGAAAAACAGTAATCACAGAAGTCACCACGATGACATCCACAGTAGCCACAGAATCAAAAACTGTGATCAAGGTTGCAAAAGTTGATAAGCAAACTGTGGTCTCAGCTACAGAAAACTGTGCCAAATCCACTGTCACAACCACCACAACGACAGTAACAAAGCTGTCCACACCCTCCATGGGCAGCAGTGTGGATATCATCTCTGTAAAAGAGCAGAGCAAAACCGTGGTCACCACCACAATGACAGACTCACTGACCACTGCAGGAGGCACACTGGTAACATCTATGACTGTGAGCAAAGAGTACTCCACAAGAGACAAAGTGAAACTGATGAAATTTTCAAGACCAAAGAAGACTCGTTCAGGTACAGCTCTGCCATCGTATAGAAAGTTTGTTACCAAGAGCAGCAAGAAGAGCATATTTGTTTTGCCTAATGATGACTTGAAAAAGTTGGCCAGAAAAGGAGGAATTCGAGAAGTCCCTTATTTTAATTACAATGCAAAACCTGCCTTGGATATTTGGCCCTATCCTTCTCCTAGACCCACCTTTGGTATCACTTGGAGGTATGTACTTTAAAATGTATGTAGGAGCATGAGAAAGTTGTTTTTAAAAGAATTATCTCATTTTTTTAAATCTCATTTTTATTACACTGAAATAACAGAGATTAGGACAGGGAAGCATATCTTTAACATCCAAAGTTAGTAATGGAAGGTATAGAACATCTCCAACTCAGCTAGCTAGTAATGAAGTATACTTAGGGGAAAATATTTAAAGATTTAAAATGTAAGGGAATCCTTTAAAGTAAATTTCAATTTAAACTTTTATAAGACAGAAGAAACATGTCAAATTTGGTGGTTTTTGTGATCTGACTTCCAAGTTACTTGCCCTGGGAACAAGATAACTACAGAATTCCATAATCACCAACTTTCTGAAATGTTTATTTCTGTTAAGTGATTCATAAAAATGTAAGGCGTAAGGAAACATGGCTATAAATTTCATAAAGTTCATCATAATGTGGACAACTTCCTAATGTGACTAATTTGCGTGGTAAACACGTGTTTTGGAGCTCCCTGTTATTTATGCAAGAAAAGGTAGACTCTTAAGTTTCCTTAGGAATTTTTTGAAATCCCAAAATAGTCCCTATTTTAAAATTTCTGGTTTTGAGGATAAATCATAAGTATATAGTTTGGGCAGTTATAAAATCATGTAGTTTTATGTGGGGCAGGGATCTTAGAAAGTTTTTCAATATATTGTAATTTCCTTTTGACTACAGAGGAGCAGAGTTAGAAATAGTGCTTGGCTTTATCTGCAGTAACACATTTCACATATTTGTTATTGCTTTTTTTCCTTTTTCGTGTCTTTGTCTCTCTCTCGACCCTTATAATGGAAAAGAATGGAACATAAACATTGAAAACACGAGTTGGGGGAACATGCTTGGCAATCAGGCTCAATCTTAGTGGCAGTTAGATTTTGCTAGATTGCTGAAATTATTATTTCAGTAAGTTACTGAGCAGAATTCACTCTTAAGACTGCATTTCTTCGTCTTTTAATATGTTTTCAGTTTAAGTTAAAGTCACACTTTCTCTGTGTCTTTTATATTACAATCAGCTAATATCAGAAAAGACCAAAAAAGAATGTAAGTACTCTCTATAAAGGAATTAATCTAGTAATGCAACCAGTCGTAGTTGTATGACCAAGTTATTTATAATTCATCTTTTGATTTGAAGAAAAATATCATCACTCCATTACACATCCAATAGAGACAGCTGAAAAGTACAATTTCTCTGCAGGGCCTGCAATGAAGGATTTGCAGAATCCTGCAGGGAATCAAGGAACTCTTCATTACAATTCATGGATTTGTAGGATTGCTCTGCACTTTTCTGCTTTCTTCATTGAGAGCGGTCCCAATATGTATCCTTGACTGTCCTGCAGGTAACTTCTTTCCCACTGGAAAAGTTACTGTGTACAAATATTTTAATTAAAATGACTGGCAGTTGTGGAGCTGGCCTTCCTCCTCTTTTCTATTCTGAAGCGGACGGTAGGCTCAACTGGGAAGCACTTTTCTCTGAACTCTTGAGAAAGCCACCAGTTGTACTCACATGGTTCTTGGGGCCCTTCTCTGCATGGCCTGCTTTCCAGAGTCTCTTGATGTTTTAATATGCACTGGGTCATAGTTTATATCTGTTTAATTTCTTATTTTTAATGGAAGGAAATACTCCCCCTTTTTTTTGAAAGATAATTGCCTTCAAATATATTCTAACGTCTTAGTTTGCTGAAGTTGAAACAAATAATCCCTTCTGTCTAATGGAAGCATGGGCAGATATGTAAGTTATTCTTGACTTTAGAATGCATTTAAAAAAAAAATATTGCTATAAAAAACATGCATGTGAGATGCATTTCTATACTAACACTTGTATCAGGTATATTTGTTGCTTAGAGTAGGAACTATAAGCATGCCAAAGGCTTGTGCATATTTTTTATTAATTTAATGTTAAGGCTGAGCAGTATGGGAAAAAAGGAAACTTGTCTTACTGATACAGCGAAGCCTCTTTTTTCCTCCACACTATCCATTCCCTTATGCCCTTTTCCCCAGGCCCTGTTTCATTACCTTTTTTTTAAACTGTAGTTGTAATCCACATCACTGCCAGAATGATTCTGCTCAAATGCCAGCCTGTCCTTTGAATATTCTGAGTTTGCTGAGAGGCTTGCTGACTGCTGCAGGGAGAGGAAGGGAAAGCATCGGCACCTATAGATTACATCTGTGAGAAGTATTTCCCTTCATAGCCCACCCAATACTGGAGGCCTTAATATGTACCTAGTGTGTAATACTCTTCTTTAAACCTTCAAACTGGCGTGGCACATTCTGGCTTCTCCCTTCCTCTTTCATGCCAACTTCATCTCTGTCTCTACCTGTACACCCCACCAGCCGTAACACACCTAATGTGGTGTTTGGGAAGAACACTTCGCTTCTTAATGTCTGTGTGCCTTTGCCTTCAGTCAGCCACGCCCATACCTTTTCTTGTCCTTTGAGACTTTGGTCTGATCTCCTTCCCTGAGCCTCAGCAGATGCCTCACCTTTGTATTTTCTCTTGTACGGCAAATTGCAAACACTGAGACAGATTCTAGTTCACTTCTGTGTCCCTCTCTACTTCCACAGTCTTAACGCTAGAAGGCACTCAGCTATTTTTAGAATGAATAAATGAATGAGCAGGCTGATAATCCAAGAAGTGTATTCCTCCCCTGGTGTTATTTCCATTTTAAAATAGAGATGCTGTCGAACCACAGAGAGCAGCGGAGACAGAATCGAGAATGAGCTCTTCTTTGTACTTAAGTGTTCATTTGCTTTCTCTCAAGAGACCACAGTTCTCTAGGGATTTCTGTGGGGTGTGGTCAGAGTGACAAACACTCCCCTCTTGGGACATCCCTGGGCCAGTTAACATATCCCCTACTAATTTAAGAGTTGCTCTGTCAGGTTAGACAATTGGCAGGGTGATAACACAATGAAGAAAATAATGGTGTCACAAGCAGAGATGGGAAGTTAGGAAGCTGCAGTAACTTTTTAGCTAGAGCTTTCACTTTTTCACATTGTTCTTTTTGTTGACTTAATGCTAACAGTAGAAAGGTTTGCCTTTCAAGTGCAAAGTTGTCTTAAGATTTACTGTCTACTGCTGTTAGTGGAGGAAATTATTTTCGTTTTGTAGCTTTCTCTACAATCAGCCAATATGTTCATTTACATAGTGGGAAAATGGCAACAAAGTATTTAATTATCCAAAAAGCAATTAAGAATTGACAGCCTGAGGCTCCTTTGAACTGTCTAGGCTGAGGGGTTGGGGATTTAGCTCAGTGGTAGAGCACTTGCCTAAGCAAGCACAAGGCCCTGAGTTCGATCCCAACACCCAAAAAAAACCCAAATGTCTATGGCGAATTCTACTTTACTGTGTAATATTCATTGCAGTTGAGTAAATTAATTTAAAAATGCATTCCAGTATTATTTTTAAAAGACTATAAAAGTATTCAATAACTTTACACACAATGCTTATGGAAAAGCATGAACACAGATCCCTTTTTCTTCTGATTAGTATATAATATAGCATTGTCCTTTTTTCTGAAGGTTTTTATTCATTATAGGATCCCCAAACTACACTACCTTTGTTAAGATTTTATTCGTATTTGCAGTATTTATCATCCAGTCGTTGATGTTTTGTACTTTTTGGGGAGCGGGGGTGCTAGGGATTGAGCTCAGGGCCTTGTGCTGGCTGGGGGAGTGCTCTACCACTTGAGCTAAATCCCAAGCCCCCAGTAGTTGATGTTTTGAAGAACCATTATTTGGATACAAACTGTCTTCCATTTGGAAACATTTTTAGTTTTGTTTTGCTTCTTTGAGAAAAGGTAAACATTTTTGATGTTTTTTGTTGACTGGCTTCAGTATGAATTAGTCATGGTTTTATCTTTCAGAACTCCTTTCTCACATTTAGTAGCACATTTTTCTGTATTTGCTCTCCTTTATAACTTTTAAAACATATTTTGGAATTAAGTTATAAAATGTTCTTGTTAGCATATCAGTCTTACAATGAAACATGCTCACTTTGCATATTTATATGACATTTGAAGTTAATATAGATCTTTTTAAAGTTGTTAGGTGCATATTGTGCCAAGAATTAAAAATTTTTCTTTTTAGGGAGCTGTAGTGCCAAAATCATATTACAAATACTGAAGTTATAAGAATCAGAAATATAATCCCTCAGTTTCTGAGAGAGAATGAAAACTGTGTGTGTGTGTGTGTGTGTGTGTGTGTGTGTGTGTGTACATACATACATATATGTATATAGTTTTACTTGGATTGTTCTTTCAGGTATAGACTTCAAACGGTCAAGTCCTTAGCGGGAGTGAGCCTGATGTTACGGTTGCTGTGGGCCAGTCTGAGGTGGGATGATATGGCAGCCAAGGCTCCTCCAGGAGGAGGGACTACACGGACAGGTAAGGGGATTATTTTCTTATTTAAACTTGAAAAATAAAATTATTTAACTGTCTACTTAGTTGTAAATGTCTGTAGCACTTAAAAAATACAGTTTTGCCTGTTTGGCACATGCTGTAAAATCCTGGGGACCAAGGAGAAGGTCTAGATTACAGGGTGAGTCACCATACGTGAACAAGTCTAAATTTTAAAATGATATTGTTGGACTGGGGATGTAGTTTGGTGATAGAGCACTTGCCGGCATGCACAAGGCCCTAGGTTTGATCCAGTACTGCCGAGAACAAACTCCACAAAATTAGCAGTACATAATAAAATGATATTTATTTTCATAGAATATAGTGAAGTAAACTGAAACTGAAGCCTGTGCTTGTTGCTTCAGTCCTGGGGTTTTTACTATTTTGACTGTTGCCACCTGTAGCTAAGCTGCACCCTATAGCATTTGGAAATTTTCCATGTGGAAGAAACAGTAGTGTCGCAGTCTAGCACTGATCTTGTAGCTGTTAATTTTTCAAATGTTTCTGAAGTTTATTCCATGTTTCTATTTTTTAAAGCACCAGATATTGTACCTTTTTAGTCTTTAGGTATGTTAAGTGGTATTAATACTATGTGAATTAAATCATCCTAGAAACATCTGAAACAGAAATCACAACAACAGAAATAATTAAGAGGCGAGATGTTGGTCCTTATGGTATTCGTTCAGAATATTGTATCCGAAAGATCATTTGCCCCATTGGAGTTCCAGAAGCACCAAAAGGTAAGAGAAAAAATCTCATTCTTTTGCTATTGACCTGTTAACGAAACCTTTTTTTTTTTTTTTTCTTTAATCTCTTTTTCTTTTTTGGTGCCGGCAATCCAACTCAGGGCCTTGTACTTGCTAGACAAATACTCTACTCACTGAGCTAAGTCCCCAGCCCTAACGAAATCTTTTATGGGTTAAAATTTAATGATAATTGTTTCTGTAACTCTTTAGTCAACAGTTATAGAAGGTATTTTTTCAATTTCTAAAATGATATTTAAGGGGCTGGGGATTTAGCCCAGTGGTTAAGAGTGCTTGCCTCGCAAGCCCAAGGCCCTGAGTTCGATCCCCAGCACCAAAAATAAAATAAAATAAAGTAAAATAAAATGATATTTAAGTAATAGACATGTCAGGATTCTATTAGGCACACATTAATGCCTGTAGTTACTGTACAGAGTGCTGTAATAATGCCTCATATCATGAAGATGTGGGATGGGGCTTGACCTCAACTCCAGGAAGGCAGCCATCAGTCTGTGTGGTTCACTGGGGTCCTGGTACCTAATACAGAATACAACTTACAGAGTTTTGTGGACTCAGGAGTTAATGCTACACAGGATACTTGAAATGATCTAAGAGACATAAAGAATTATTTGGGAGACATTTGTGTGCACCTCCACCATAGATAGGCACTGGGGGGCAAATGCATGGAAAGTTCACCTCTATTCTCAAGGAAGCAAAGAAGAAGTTACAGCATTATAATATCATTAAGTGTTAATGTGGTGCAGTAAGACAACAAAGATTAATAAGTGGGTAATACTGGGAAAGAAGCAAGATTAACACTATTTCACAGGTAATTATGAATGTTGGTCTGGAAAACTCATGAGAATCTAATGTATTCATGCTAAAGGGAGTCCAGACTGAAGACTCATAACTAAACAAAGGTCAGTAATTCTATACGAATAATAAAAATATTGAGGAAAAATCTATTAAGAAAGGTATGAAAAGAAAACAGTGTCACTCAGTAGAAATATTTTATAGCCAGGCGTGGTGGTGCATGCGTGTAATCCCAGCGTTGGGGAGGCTGAGCAGGAGGATCGCTGGATGTTCAAAGCCAGCCTCGACTACATAGTGAGTTCAAGGCCAGCCTGAACTACATAGCGAGACCTTGTCTCAAAAAACCAAAAAAAAAAGAAACATTTTATAAAAATGAATTCTCCCCAAATGCCTACAATTCATTTTTGAAAATTTATGCTGTAGCAGAGATCATCTGGCCTGTATGGTCTTAAGTATTTACATCATCCAACCCTTTAAGAAAACATTTGCCAACCAGTGCTTTTTGTAAAATGAGAGGAGATGCCAGAAGCATTTAATTTTAAAAGCTATATTGCTCAGACTAATTTTATTTTTCCAAAGAAACACCTACACCTCAGAGGAAAGGACTTCGATCAAGTGCTCTGCGACCAAAGAGACCGGAAACACCCAAACAGACTGGCCCTGTTATTATTGAAACCTGGGTAGCAGAGGAAGAGTTGGAACTATGGGAAATCAGGGCATTTGCTGAGAGGTAAAGAGATGGTCAACATGGTCAGATATTTGAAGATTTATTACTTCAGAATTAAAGAATTATCACTTCAGTAGTGTATGCAGTACATCCTGATTAATTTTACTCTATCTTTTGATTTTAAGTGATAGCTGTGAATAGTTTACTAAGGTCTTATTTTTTGTTTGTTTTTATTGGTACCGGGCATTGAACTTGGGGCCTTAACACTGAGCTACATCCCCATCCCCTTTTTATTTTTGAGACAAAGTCTTGCTAAGTTGCCCAGGCTAGGCTCAAACTTTCCATCCTCCTGCCTTGACCTTCCAGAGTGCTGGGATTAAAAAGGTCTTCTCATTTTTAATGTCATTCATTTGATTCTAATGACCTTAAATGGTTACCTTAAAATAGAAATAATTCCTGCCTTTGTATCAGTGGTCTGCAACCTTCTTGGTCCTACAGACCTGGTCTGTGGAAGACAGTTTTTTGAGGGGCAAGGGACTGGTTTCGTGATGATTCAAGCCATTATGTTTATTAATATTACAATGTAATATATACATTGTGTTATCATTACATTATAATATATAATGAAACAATTGTACAACTCACCATGGTGCAAAATCAGTGGGAGCCCCAAGCTTGTTTTCTGCACATAGACTGGAGATGATGGGAGACAGTTCAAAGTAGGGTTCTAGTTCCGAGAAGAATCTAATGCCACTGCTGATCTGACTGGAGGTAGAGTTCAGATGCTAATATGAGTAATGAGGAGTGGCTGTAAATACAGGTAAAGCTTCAGTTCCTGGCCACCTGTCACTCACCTCCTGCTATGCAGCCCAGTTCCTAACAGACCATGGATAGGTATCGGTCTGTGACCTGGGGTTAGGGACCCCGCTTCGTATGATACATGTATCAAACAGACTTCATTTCCATTAGATACCAGATGTTCAGTCAGCTGGTTTCTGATAAGTTGTCCCTTTTTTTCTTACAGAGTGGAGAAAGAAAAGGCCCAAGCAGTCGAGCAGCAAGCTAAGGTTAGTGCACAAAAGGTGGCAGAGGACTTCAGGATCCAGATGGAGGCTCCCTAACAACTGTGATTGCCAGCCCCGTAGGAAACCCACCTGTCAACAAACTTAAATTTTTCTTCTAATTCATGCACACAAAAACACAGTAATTGTATATCATGTGGGATTTTTTAAATGTGCCTTACATATAACTTTATTTCATTACTTCCAAATAGCTTTATGGGACAGTGGATATAGCTCAGTGATAGAGTGTTTGCCTGAAAGGGTCTGGGTTCAATCCCTAGCACTGGAAAAACACACACCAAAAAATTGTACTAAAACTATAAAAGTTGTAATTGATGTTACCTTTCAGTTACTGTAGATTCTCATCCTCACTTAAAGTTTGAGAAAAGGACATTTTTGGATTTTGTATCTAATGTTATCTGTCACAGGAAATTTATCCCAAATCACAATTGCCTGGTTGTGTTGTGTTGTGTTGTTTGGTTGTGTTGTGTTTTGCTTTTTGGTACTGGAGATGAAACCCAAGGGCACTCTACCACTGAGCTACATCCTCACCTCTTTTAAGTTCTTCTTTTGAGAAACGGTCTCCCTAAGTTTCCCAGGCTAGCTTTGAACTTGAACTTGAACTTGGGATATTCCTACCTCAGCCTCCCAGGTAGCTGAGATCACAGGTGCACACCACTGTGCATGTTTTCTTTTCTATTTTATGAGTGTATTTTGTCACCTATACAATGTAATCTAGTATATTATTTTGTAAAATTTTTTGTGAATACTTATTTTTAAATAATCAACACTTCTGGTTTTGAAGTATATCTACCCAGTAAATAAGTATTAAATAGGCGGATTCTTTTTCCTTTGGGTGTTTTTATTTGTTTATTGTTTATTTTGTTTGTTTTGTTTGTTTGAGGGTACTGAGGCTCGAACCCAGAGACTCACATATGCAGGGCAAGTGGTCCAGCTCTGAACTATATCACCAGGCTTTTTTATTTTGAAATAGTGTCCCACTAAGTTGCACAGTCTGGCCTCCAATTTATGATTCTGGTGCCTTAACCTCCCAAGTAGCTGAGATTACAGGTGTGGATCACCACAGTGGACCACCTTTTTAATTTTATTTTAAATTAATTGAGTTAGCTGACATCTCTAAGTGTCTAAACTGAAGTCTTTTTCTTGTGAGGAATAAGAAATCATATGAAGTACTTCATACTATATTCAGATGTACAAAACTGGTAGAGTAACTGGGTGTTGATGAAGTAGATGGGCAGCTTGCAAAGGCAGAAGTAGTGCAGCATTGGAATTTGGTTTTAGTAGACATCCTGGCTCTACCCTGAGCTACTTCTGTGGTCTTGGGCCAATTACACAACCTCTCTGAGCCTCAGTTTCCTCATCTTCAAAGTTACAATACCGGCAACATTATAGAGTTAATAGGGACATTAAATAAGATAATGAAGGGATTGGGGATTTGGCTCAGTGGTAGAGCACTTGCCTAGCAAGTGCAAGGCTCTGAGTTCAGTCCCCAGCACTGATAGAGAGACAGACAGATAGATGAGATAAAGCATCTGGGCTGGGGATTTAACTCAGTGGTTAGAGTGCTTGCCTCACAAACATAAGGCCCTGGGTTTGATTCCCCAGCACAAAAAATAAAAAAATAAAAAGATAAAGCATCTGCCACCAGGTTTGAAATAAACCTGCCTGTTGTTTTTACATGTGTTAGCTTGTGCTATTATTCATTAGACCCCTGTTGATACACTGTTACAAAATTTCAGCAGTCTGTACTAAAAGATGTACAACTTATCTTTAACCTGTATTTTAAAATACACCATTCTCTGTAAGATAGTTAAAATAGTCTTTTTTTTTTTTCTTTTTTTTCTTTTTTTTTGGTGCTGGGATTCTTGCACTAAATCCCCAAACTGAATAAGTATTAAGTCTAGAAAAAGTATTTTAATGTATTCACCTTGTTTAATTGAAGGTTTGCCAACCTGACCAGCAGTATTAAATAGTGACATATAGTTTATGACTGGATGAATTAACATACTATAATAAAACAGAAACCTTTTGCACCTCTCATCACTTACCGTTTGCTCTAAATTTTAACCACTGAGCAGCGTGGTGTTTCCATTTCTCTTAATATGATTACTCACGTTTCCACTGTTTTCATTCTAAAAGCTTGGGTATTTGTAGCAACCAGAAAAATTTGACTATTTTCAGTTTTCTGTGGTGAACAACTTAGTACTTATAATGAAATAAATGTGACACATGAAAAAGATTGCCTTCATTCGGAAATTAAAGTCAAGGATACATTTATATAGTCATATTTTTCTCTTAAGAAGTGAAATATTAAAAAAAAGAAGAAGAAGAAGAAGTGAAATATTTACCAGGTGTGATACATGCCCATAGTCCCAGCACTTGGAGACTGAGGCAGGAGGCTAGCCACGAATTTGAGGCCAGCCTGGGTTACATAGTGAGTTCAAGGCCAATCTGAACTATATAGTGAGACCCTGTCTCACAAAATCCCCCCACATACACAAACACAAAAAAAAGAGTGAAATATCTCAAAAGTGTAGTGGAGTTTCTTAGGGTGAGGGAAATTGTGACTGGACTTTTTATTTAGAACTCTTTTGGTTTATTTTTTCTCTCCCTGACTTCTTTAGAAACGATTGGAACAGCAGAAACCTGCAGTCATTGCTGCTTCTACCACTACCCCAACAAACAGTACAACCAGCACTATCTCTCCAGCTCAGAAAGTTATGGTGGCACCCATAAGTGGCTCAGTTACTACTGGAACTAAAATGGTACTAACTACCAAGGTTGGATCTCCAGCAACAGTTACATTCCAGCAAAACAAGAACTTTCACCAGACCTTTGCTACATGGGTTAAGCAAGGCCAATCAAATTCAGGTACACAGCCATAGTGAAATAAGTAAAATATTGCTTTCATTCAGAAAAAGACATTTTCAATCCTTTACCTTGCTGAAATGAAACTTTTCTTTAGAAATTGTTTTCTTTCTGCAGCTGGTTGACCAAATAAGCTGTAACCATTGGTTTCTTACAGATAATATTCATAATAGTACATTATAAAAGCTCTTCTCTTACATTATTTCACTTTAAACATCTACATAGTTCACTTCAAGTGGAGAAAAATGTTTTTATTTAAAATACAAAATTAGTCACATTTCATGCATTGGTGCCCTTCCTAGAAGTCACGACGTTGCTGGTTATTTTAAATCTAAAGCTTATTAAATGTCTTATACCCCATTAGCCACCAGCACAGCTGCCACATCTGCTACAACCATTGCCAGCACAGGTCAGACGTTCCAAATTACAGGCAATCCAGTCACTATGGCAGGAAAAGTAATTACCAAACTGCCACTTCCTGCAAACAGCAAGATTGTCGCTGTAAATGTGCCAGCAACACAAGGAGGTAAGGGAAATGTGAAGAGTTTTAATTCACATTTGCCAGATCATACCGTTGCCATTATTTTTCATTTCCTTTTCACGATTTCAGTCCTCGGATCTCACATTCTATGTAGTCCACTATAAAACTGCCACACATAGTTTCTCAGAAACCAAGCAACACTTAGTGTTCTTCCTCAAATGGGACACTTGTTAATTATTTCTTCATCTTTTTTTAAGGTGTTGTTCAGGTGCAGCAGAAAGTCCTGGGTATCATTCCATCAAGTACAGGTACAAGTCAGCAAACCTTTACTTCATTCCAGCCCAGGACAGCAACAGTCACAATTAGGCCTAATACCTCAGCCTCTGGAACAACCACCAGCACATCACAAGTAAGAGCTCTTCACAGGAATGTGTCTTGAAGTGCTGTGCACATGGGGTTTAAATATTTGAAGTGACCTCTTCAAAACTTCATCCAACTAATTTTCCTTTCTTTTGCTTAATCTGTGACAAAGTACTGATTTTGGGGGTGAAATCTATTTGTTATTATATAAGATGTTCATTTTTAACATTTTCTTAATAGCATGTTAGCCTACTTTATTCATAATTGTTACTTTCTGGGATTTTATAGGGTAAACTTCACATAAATCAGTGGACTACTGGGTCACCCGAGGAAATGTGCTATGCAGGCTAGTTAAATAGAATAAAAAATACAGTCTATGTATAACACTGTAACTAGTTTGTTAGCAGCTGATATATGCAGTTATTAGATATATTGGGCTTTGGTACTAGTCTTATGGAAAAGGTCTAAAGTTTTGCAGACTTTCATGTTCTGACCCTAACTATAAAACTGAAATAACATGCTCGGTAGGCTCCCTTTTAAAGCTATGAAAGTACATCTGTTTCCTCGCCTTATGCCTACATTCTTTGGGTTACAGACTGGATTGGAACTTAAGAAAAAATAGGACTCAGTGTTCTCCTGTGAGCAGTAGTCATAGAGCAGAGCCTTGCTGAGTCTTGTTCTTTCCTTGTAGTTTGTAGACTGTTCTTGGTTCCAAAGGCAAGGAATTTCATATGATCTCATTTGACGTACATGAAATTTTTTCTCCTCAAAATTCTATCTTTATTCTGATGCTTAATGTAATTTAAAATGTGATGTCCATGTTTTTGGTAGACATTTGTGTGAGTATAGAATGTTTAAAGATCTTGTGTCCTAAGTCCATCATGCTTTAATTTTAAAAACATTTTAATTCATTGTCCTTTGTGTCATTTACAGGTAATCGCAGGGCCTCAGATCCGCCCCGGTATGACGGTGATTAGAACCCCACTCCAGCAGCCAACACTAGGAAAGGCAATTATTCGAACACCTGTGATGGTGCAGCCAGGTATTCATCCATCTAGTATTGTCATTTTACAGTCAAACAACTGGTCTAGGAGATTTATATTACTCTGTATCTCATGCTTGGCAAGTTAGAAAATACCCATTTGAATGAAGAATTCAGGGCTGGGGATTTAGCTCAGTGGTTAGAGTGCTTGCCTTGCAAGTACAAGGCCCTGAGTTCGACCCTCAGCACCAAAAGAAAAAAATTTTTTAATGAATAATTCAAAGCATACTAAATTTCTAATCCATCATATGATGTATCCGTAGATATTACTTTATTCTTGGCCTTGCCAATAAGAGAAAAATTGAGCTAAGTATGCTTATCAGAGATGTAGAAGAATCTCTAATAAATGGAGTGTATAAGTTCAAGTCATTCAAGTAAAGAAAATGAGCAAAAGTTTGTATGGCAAAAGACAGTAAAGGAATGAAACAGCTAGGAAATACATAAAACAACATAAAACAAAATTACAAAAGAAATGCCAGACTTCCCTCTATCATAATTAATGTGAATGGGTTTAAGCTATCATATTACAAGCTGAGGACTATAAAGATTAAGTTTAAAAAAAAATAAATTCCTATACAGGAAAAACTACCTAAAAATCAAACTACAAGGAAAGCTTCAAAAAGTAAAAAAATAAAAAGGTGGTCGAAGACAATGACATAAAGGCCAAAGAAAGAAAGATAGAAGGAATGAGCAATAATAGCCCTACTAATAGTGGGCAGAGTAGAGTTCAGTGGTTACAAAAAGGAAAAAACAGGGGTTAGGGATTTAGCTCAGTGGTTAGAGTGCTTGCCTAGCAAGTGCAAGGCCCCAAGTTTGATCCCCAGCACCAAAAAAAAAAAAAAAATAGTGGCACAAAATTTCATTTTAAATTTGCTACAGGCTCAGCGTAGTGGTGCTCACCTTTTATCCCAGCATTCAGAAAGCTGAGGCAGGAGGATCACTGTGAGCTTGAGGCCAGCCAGGGCTACATAGTGAGTTCAAGGCCAACCTGACCTACACAGTAAGACCCTGTCTTAAAAAAATAATAATTAAAATTTAAAATAAATTGGCTTAAAGACAAAGATTGCATCAGAAATGTACAGCATCTTGAGTCCTTATGAATTAAATATTATTAAAGTACCTATCAAAACTACTTAAAATCAAGGGAGCATTAAGAATAGCATAGTAGACTACTGTATATCAATTTTTGTGCCTTTAGGAATGCACATTCATTTTAAGTAGTTATGCTATTTGTGGAAAAATGGTCTTTGAGCCATAGCTAAAACCTTCATAACTTCCAAAAAAGTAGAATGTGTAAAGGTCACACTTTTTGGAGTAAAGATAGAAATTAATATTTTAAGCTATGTAGTACTAACAACATTTAGTTGTTTGGAAATATTTCAAAGAACATTGTTTTAAATAGCTTATATTATAAAAACCTCAGTATGTAATTATAAACAAATTATCAAATAACAACTTGAGGGCATAGCGTCAAAGCTAAACTCAGAAGTAGATTCAGTTGTTTAACAAGTATTTGAGCACCTACTCTAGGTAGTTGAAATACATTGTTTAATTAAAACTATACCCAAAATCCATATGCTTAAATCTATGCAGAAGTTAGAAAATATATTAAAAATCTTAAAAGGGAGGAAATAAAAGAACAAATAATAAAATTCGAAAACAAGAAAAGCAGAAAACATTCAAGCAGTCCATACTATTGCAAGTAAGTCTTTTTTTTTTTTTTTTTTTAAGATAGGGTCTGGCTATGCAGTTCAGGCTGGCCTCAGCCTCCTGAATGCTGAGATTACAGGCGTGTGCCAGCACACCTGGCTGCAAGTCTAATCTTGAGAAATGGAAGAAAAAAATGTGACTTTACAGAATTAGGAATGAGAAAGTACAAAAAGACTGGAATGAACTTTTCATAAATCAAAAGAAAATTCTGTATAGTTATCTTCGTGTTAAGACTTATAGAATTCTTACTATCCATCCTTAGGAACCAAATCTCTTTTAATAACAAGGAATAATTAAATACTGTGCTTATAAATGCAAAGTCTTAGTGACTCATAGTCAAGAAGAGATTTAGAAAGTTGCTATATTATTGGCTACTAAACAGAATTCAGGACATCGTGGTTTCATGGAGTAAAGTTTTTTTAAATGGGTAAGAAACAAATAATTTCCTTATAAAATAGTTCCAGGGCACAGGAAGTACTCATCCAATAGTTTCTATTCATTTTGCGTATTTAGTACATTTCGCATATGAAATATGGCATAGTTTTTCATTTTTCCTGTTTAAACAAAAAACAGTCTTCTATGCCTAAGCAGCATTTACCTTGGGATTGATTATTTCAGTTAATACTGCAGAGATAATTGATAAAATTCAATATTTATTTTAAAACTTACAGCTATCCATTAGGTAACTAAAAGAAAACTAATGTAAAGAAGAAAATATAATTCATTGATATTAAATGGTAATATTCTTAGAAAACTGAAAATTTTGGTAAAATTTCATATAAGCTATAAACACTACTAGTAATCCAGGTATATAGAAGAACCTTTGTTCCTTAATGCCTTATGCATCCATAGTCATGTGGGTCCAACATTCATATGTGAATCTAGAGCTTCCAGACACCTCTCCTGGGGTTTTGCCACTTTTCCTCCTGAAGTCTTAAATACCCTGCAAAGATGGGCTTTGTGTGATGAATTACTCAACCCTGCCACTCAGCCTTTTAGTACTCATGTAATGTTTGTTAGCCAAAGTCTGCTTTTAAATAATTGGTTCGCGGGGATGTTCGTGGTAGTAGTAGCAACAGTAATAGCAGTAGTAGTAGTAGTAAAAGAAGCTGTCATATATTGATCATTTACTCTGTGGGAAGGTTAGTATATGCACTTCATATATAAATTTTCACTTAATTTTATCTTAATTTTAGTATTTTATTAAAGTACTAGTATTATCCCCAATTTACAGATGAAGAAATTCAGACTGTTGTATAATTTCTCAAAGTATCAAGCTGGATGGGACTCAAACTAGATTTGTCCACTCCTTCCCAATTCTAGATAGTCACTTATTCATTGAATAAATATGCATCACTACCTTTGTTGCAGACATTGTTCCACGTCCATGAAACAGTAGTTGTGAACTAATCAGACAAAATGATGGCCCTCAGGAAACTTATGGTGTAGGGAGAAAGGTAGATAATAACTACACAAGTTCTTATATGTATTTAAAAATATATCATTGTGTATAATAGTGTATAAAATTAGCATATAATATGTTAACAGCGAAATACCTTGGAAGATGGAGAGGAACGAGATAGGAGTGTTGAAGAGTTCAGGTTTGGAAGTGATTTGCAGGAGGCGTTGGATTTTAGAAAGAATGGCCAGAGAAGGTAAACTTTTAATAAAAGACCTGAGGGAATGAGAGCTGCACCGCTCTCTGGGGAAAAGGTTTTCAAGCCAAAAGAATTGCAGATGCAAAGGCCCTAGGTCAGAATGGTCCAGGTGCATTGAAGGGAGAGCAAGGCAGCCAATGAGGTGGGGAGGCCCAGGAAGGACAAGGGCTGGGAGAAGCCAAGGAAAGGTGGGTGTATTCGAAGTATGTCTCCATGTATGCACAGGTCATACTAATTTAACCCGCTTCTCAGCTCCACACTAGCCTTTCTTAAAATGGGTCTCATGGAAATGAATAATTTTTGAATTTGCATTTTGATGATAATCTAAAAGTACTATAAAAATAAATAAAAGTAGTGTATACAAATGGGATTATCTGAATGACCATTGTATAATTAATTAGTACCAATCCTTTTGTCCATGCTCATGATAGCAGTGCATCTGGACCAGGTGATCACCTAAGGTGCTAACTTTTCATGCGTTGCTCACCAAACTGTGGCGTGCAGGAGTATTGAGACCCAGAGGCTCTCAGATTTGAAGCACTTAGCCACACTATGTCTTCTCATTTATTTTCAATAAATGGATGAGAATAATGAAGAAAAGTTTACAAGAAGGCATAATAAAGAAAAGCTAGCAGTGCCATTTGTTAAAGCATATTATAAAGTCAGTTAGGAGCATGATACCAAAGGAAAGTACACAAATAGATCCAATTAAAGAGGCATTGTATATGAGAATTTGTTGTATAACAAAGGTGTCATTTTGAGTAGTAAATCATGGTAGAATAATTGACTTATAGTTTGGGAGTATAATACAAATTGGTTTATGCTGGAGAGTATAATAATTACTGGTGGTGGTATGTGTTTCACAGGATAATAGTATATGATAACTAAGAACATCCTTGTGAGCATATGTCTAGTGAGAGAATGGAAGACTAGGAGAGCTTTATAAGCAATAATTAAAAGCCCCCCGCCAAAAAAAGTCTAATCTGTTTGGCCATATAAGAAATATTTAGAGGTTTAGAAGTAAATAAAATTCAAAGTGGGGGAGCTGGGGATTTTGCTCAGAGGTTAGAGTGCTTGCCTTGCAAGCACAAGGCACAGAGTTCGATCCTCAGCACCCAAAAAAAAAAAAAAAAAAAAAACCAAAGTGAGGAAAATACATTATTTGGCAGTCCATACCAGGGCTGGGAGTATAGCTTAGTGTTCAAGCACTTGCTTAGCATTATGCAAAGCCCTGGGATCAATGCTCAATATCAAAAACAAAGAAGTGGGAAAAGTACAGAAATGGGCAGAGTATGGAGGGGGAATTCAAAGTTCACTGAAGCACATGACTTGGAACAATTTTAAATACTAACCTTCTGTTGTAAATGAGGAAATTCAGGCACTGATACCTTGAGATTATTTCTGATTGCTGGACTGTCGTAGGGTTCAGTGAATGGGCGTTCAGAAGTGGTAAAAGTGTGAATTGTAATATTACGTTTTTAGTATGAACGCAGTCATAGTTTGTGAAGGCTATTCTAAGGAAATTATCAGAAGCACATAAAAATTTATAAGCAATGATTTCACCATATATTATTTTTAACAAAGAAAAAGGAAAAGTATTCTGAATGTCAAAACTGGCTCAGTTTTATCCATGTGCAGTAATACAAGACACCACTTAGCCATTAAAGATACACATAAAGAGAAACGCATTCACAGAAGGAAAAAAGAAGTAAATGCAAAAACTTTAGAAATTTGGTATTGTTTACTAATTAATAATGGATCTGTGAAAGTCGAATTAGCTTATTAACAGGAGGGAAAGCTCCATTTGCCTTTTTCTTCCGGTTTTAGCAAGTAAAATGAGGAACACAAAATTTTAGAAAACTGTAGAGCCATTTCGGCTTGGCCGCTTTCACTTAGTAGGTGTTTACTGAGCAGCGGCCGTGAAAGCACCCTCTGAGGGCGCAGTGGTGCTTGCCTCGTGGTTCTCCAGGCTGCTTGTCGCTTGCCTGGAAGGGCTTATTTATAAATGCAGTTGGCCCAAGATAACTGAAATTCTTTCTGTTTTAGTAAAATTTGTATAAATTTATTATATACTTAATTATGTCATTTTTACTGTATCTCTGAGAAAAGGCGCCGTATAAATGGCATATTTTGTGTATTCTCTTCTGTCTTTCGTGCTGTCGTGTTGGCCTTAGGGTTACAGGAAGGGTACTGTCCTTGTTACTGTACTCTGGTCAGCAGCAGCTGGGTCGTGGTTGTTGGCAAGCCTAGTGGGAGCGCTCGCTGTCACCCAGGCAGGCCCTTTGGGAGTCGGCCTCTAAACACCTCTGTGGGCTGCTGGCACCCCTTGTCTGAAATGAGGAGAATACATTTATCTAAAGTGTTGAGTTATTTTAATTCAGAATGCTGCCGAGGGCACGTGCGCATCCAGGGTTCTCTACTGTCTGTGCAGGTACTCCTCAGCAAGTGGTGACGCAGATCATCCGCGGCCAGCCCGTTTCCACTGCCGTTTCTTCCCCAAGCACAGCTTCCTCCACGCCTGGGCAGAAAGGCCTGACTTCAGCAGCACCCACTCCGAATCTCCAGGCTTCAGCCCCACAGCCCCCGCGCCCCCAGCAAGGACAGGTGAAGCTTACCATGGCTCAGCTCACCCAGTTAACTCAGGGCCACGTAAGTAATGTGACTTCATTTCATCTTTAGAGGCCATCTTGTTTAGTCTTGCTGTAAATTTAAAAACGGGTACTCATTTTGGTTACTTTAAGGTTTTGTTGGTGTGTTTGTTTTGGGAGGTTTTTTGTTTTGTATTTTTATGCTGCTGAGGATCATGCAGGGCCTCTTGCATGTTAGGCAAGTGCTGCACTGCTGAATTACATCCCCAACGTTTACCGTGATAAATTTAAAAAGTCACTTACTTGCCTGGTGTGGTGGCACATGCCTGTAATCCTGGCACTCTGGGAAGCAGAGCCAGGAGAATTGGAAACTCAAGCCCAGTCTGGGCAATCTAGCAAGACTATCTCAAAACATAAAAAAAGGGCTAGGGATGTAACTTGGAGCAAAGGCTCTGGGTTTAATTCCCAGAATCAGAAACAAACAACAACAACAACAAAAAACTGTACTTACATTAGAAAATGACTGCTTCCTAGAGTCAAACAAAAATACTTCTTTCAGGCAAGATGATACCAGCTATAAGAGTCCTTGGGTAGAGTTATACCGGTGAAATGGATAATCTTTTTAACTACCCAAATTGTATTAGTTGGCCAATTTCTGTAAGAAAAATAAAATTTGAGTATATTAAGATGCTTTCTGGCAAAATGCAGCGCTTTTTATCAGGTCTTCTACTATTGAGCAACAGATTGAATACAGTTCCCATCAAAATCTTAAAGACTTTTTTGGGGGGGGTGCTGGAGATCAAACTCAGGGTCTTACACTTGCTAGGCAAGCGCTGGACCACTGAACTAACTCCCCAACCTTACAAGCTGATTTTTAAATTATATTTTAGATAAAATTTCACACAGGAATACAAAGGCTCAAGAATGGCTGTTGGAGACTAGGAAGATTTGTTCCTCTGTATGATAGATAACCTGATACCAGAACTGCTGTGATGCTTCAGTAATTAACACAAACGAAGTACAGAGGCAGGGATACGTAGAGAAACCAGCGGAAAAGTGGAGTGCAGAATGTGACCTCTGTTCATGTGAACACTTGTTACATGACAAAGGTGGCATTGCAGATCACTGAGGAAAGGATAGACTTTTCAGGAAGGACTCTGCATCAACTGAATTATATATGAGAAACCATGAAAGTGGACCACTCCCTCATTCTGTAGATTAACTCAATTCTAGGAGAATAAAAGGTGAAACTGTAATACTTTCAGAAGTTAAGATAGAAGATTACCTTCATAGTTTTCTTTAAATACACAGAAAGCACTAGCCATAATGGAAAAGGTTTATAAATTCAATTTCATTAAAAATAAAAACTGGGGCTGGGGATTTAGCTCAGCAGTTAGAGTGCTTGCCTAGTAAGTACAAGGCCCTGTGTGCTCGCTTCGGCAGCACATATACTAAAATTGGAACAGTACAAGGCCCTGAGTTCAATCCCTGGCACAAAAAAAAAAAAAAAAAAAAACTTCAGGGCAACCCACTTGTGATCCCTCCTATCTCTCAGGAGCTATTCTTATTCCCAATTCATGTTCCCCAATAAAATTTCCTACTCTTAAAAAGCAGGGTGGGATGGGATTTAGCTCAAATGGTTGAGTACTTGCCTAGCAAGCACAAGGCCAAAAAAAAAAAAATTATTAAACTACCAAAAGAGTAGAAAAAAATGAGAAGAAAAAAAAAAATTTTATCCCAAACATATGAAGAATTACTGGAAAGCAAGAAGGGAAAATTCCAGGCAGGTCAGTAGAAAAATGGACAAACTTGATGTGGAAAGAAGAAATTCAGATGTCCAAAATTCCAAAATAAACTGGTGCACTTACTAAGGAAGGACATGCTTATTAAAACCGTATACCTGCCAGGTACAGTGGCACACACCTATTATCCCTACTACTCAGGAAACCAAGGTAGGAGAATCATAAGTTTAAGTCTACCCAAATGAGACACTGTCTCCAAATAATTTTTTTGTGTGTGTGTGGTGGGTGCTGGAGATCAAACTCAGGGCCTTGCACTTGCTAGGCAAGTGCTTGTACCACTAAGCTAAATCCTCAATCCCCATGAATTTTTTTTTTTTTTTTTTTTTTTTTTTGGTGCTGGGGATTGAACTCAGGGCCTTGTGCTTGCAAGGCAAGCACTCTAACCGCTGAGCTAAATCCCCAGCCACCCCCCCATGAATTTTTAAAAAAGCAAAAGTAAATAAGTTTTGACAGGCTCACAAGTATATGGAGCTCAGTACAGAGACCACATAGCATCATTTTTGGCCACTGGCTATTGGGGTTGTTTTTTGTTTTGCTTTCTGGTTCTCTGCCCAGATCCTGGCAGTCAAGCTTACTAGTTAATACTGCACTGAGTGAGGGAAATACAGTCTGTAGCCAGTGGCCTGCTCTCACATGTCATACTTTAATATTAAACTATTCATACAGCATACAACACTTGTCTGCTAGTTGGACACTGTTGAGCTCTAGATGACAGAAAAATCTCTCTCCCAATATATGTGAACAGAAAATGTAATTCCAAACACTTTTAGGAAGTTGCTTTATGGTACAGAAATGTGTTCCAAAAAGCTATGAGAGAAAGCAGGCAAGGAAATAGCACTTTTAACCATCACCAGATTTGATCCCATACCTACTGGAATGAAGTCTGAAGTTTCAATAGTGTTCCTGTTTGAAAGGTCTATTGGCTGCAAATCACTGTGGCTGTGGGCCCTTCCTGTGAAAGGACTTGACCTTTGTAACATGAGCTGCTTTTTTTTTTTTTCTTTCCCTACTGGGCTCAAACCCACATGCTAGGCAAATACTCTGCCACTGAGCTAACTCTCAGCCCTCCAACCTGAGTTTCTTAGTTGGGGATAAAATTATAGTAATGTTTACTCTGCTATTTCACTAGATCTCAAGGCCACTGTGAGAATCAAATGAGGCAATATGTATGAAGGTGATTTGAAAATTATAAAACAATATGAATATAAGGTGGTTTAAAATCAGAATTTGGTGGAAACTATAGTCATTCACTTCAGTGCCCTTATTTATGGATTGAGAAAATTGGATATGGAGGAATGGTGTTTCTCGTAAGTAGATACAGTACCTATCTGCCCATTTGGAGAACTTGGACTGGAACTCTGGATTTTTCATGTCTTTTTCTCATTAACAACACAGATACTCTTATTTTAGATTATCTAAAGATTGTCTAAATTCTTCTTTATGTCATTCCATGGAGTGATAGAGATCTATATGGATAGATTTTTTTTTCCATTATGTTAATGGATCTTTATACCATATAAATGATTTAACTAAAATGCTTTACAGATTGGTGCTTTGAACACTGCATGTTGTGTGTTTTATCCACAGGGTGGCAATCAGGGTTTGACAGTAGTAATTCAAGGACAAGGTCAAACTACTGGACAGCTGCAGTTGATACCTCAAGGGGTGACCATACTCCCGGGCCCAGGGCAGCAACTCATGCAGGCTGCAATGCCGAATGGTACTGTGCAGCGGTTCCTGTTCACCCCATTGGCAACAACAGCCACAACAGCCAGCACCACCACCACAACTGTTTCGACTACAGCGGCAGGTAGAACTGTGAGCTTGTTGGAAGTGCTGAATGTTATTACCACTCATTGCTGGGAACAAGATGACCAGTGCTTACCTTTAGGAGGATGTGCCTCAAACCAGTGAGCTTAACAGTTGGCAGAGCCAACCTCACGTCTTGGTGTTTGCATCCCTTGTTTTTATATACTCTTTGTCACCATCCTTTCCCTTTTGTATGTGTGTGCTTGTGTGTGTGTGCATGTGCGTGCGCCTGCACAAATAAAGGTGGGGTGAAAATATAGCCTATCATGGTAACTGTAGATGCTTCCCAAGCCTAGTAGGCCCTGATGGAGATTTAGAGGTAATCTGAAGAGGGAAAATACATCCAGCTCAGAGCCTGCAATTGAGAGCTGCAGGTCTAGATCACTTTGTCAGCCACTGGCTGCGAGACAGTGTTATAAACTGCAAAGTAAAGCGTGATGCTAACCTGGCTCATTTTTAGAGGCTATGCCTTGCTTTAGAAGCCAGCTCTCTGGAAAGTTAGGAAGGTATGCAAAGTGCAGCCAAGGAACAGGGGTCTAGCTTCCTCACTCAGGAGAGTACTAATGTGAGCATGGCTAAATAAACCATTTCAAAACGTTAAATCTGTACTGAAATTCAGAATTCTCAACTTTAGGAAAGCCTTCTTCAGATTGTTCTTTAACCAGAGTCTTGTGTTCTAGAATAATAGAAATGGTTTATCTTTCCTTTCCACAGGTTCAGGTGAACAAAAACAGAGTAAATTATCACCCCAGACACAGGTGCAACAAGCCAAACCCCTGCCACCAGATCAGTCCTCAAGTGTGAGCCCTGCAGAAGCCCAGCCACAGACTGCTCAGCCTTCAGCGCAGCCCCAGCCTCTGCCCCA